>CM046659.1:12951151-13246151 GCA_025594165.1 Tamias sibiricus | reverse complement strand
CCCTGGGTTCAATCCCCCGTACCCAAAAAAAAAAAAAAAAAAAAAAAGTCAGTCCAGAGAATTCAAGGGGACAGTGGTAGAACCAGGAGCCAGCCTCACAGAGCGGGGCCAGGGCAAGTGTCCCCGTTCTTAAAGTCTCCAGAAGCCCAGGGTGAATGGAGCTCCTCTGGCCCTCCGGGGACTTTCCGTGTGTCTGTTGTAGCACGCACGTGTGCTCATGGAGACGCGTCCTCCAGGCCTCTTGATTTGTAGAGTCAAGCATCAGGCCGGCCACTAGCCACGCGGTCTTCATTGACTCTGTCCTTTTCCATGTGCAAGGTGGCGTTTCAGTGGTTTAGTCAGTCACGAGCTGCAGAGCTGGGGAGCATGGGTCAGTCCCTGCGCTCACCCTAAGGAGCATTCTTAGTCTGCTCAGTACGGAGGCTGGCAAGTGATTTCGAGAACCATGTGCCCCGGGGCCCTGGGGCTCCATGAAGGTGCCCTGGGAGCAGAATTTTCCTGCTCGCATCGGGACAGGATGAGGAGACGATAAGGAGAGGTGTACCCAGTGTGCCAGGCGGTGTCGTGAGTGCTTTCGGTGTCTCCACTGACTTGAGAGCTAGACACTTGCTCTCTCCACACCACGGGGGATGGGGGGGGACTGAGGAAGGGCTGCCAATTAAATACAGGAGGCCCAGCCACATCTGAATCTCATCTAAATAACAAGCTTAATTTTATTTATTTTTTTGGTATTGGGGTTTGAACTTGGTATTGGTGATTGGCACTTGGCCACTGAGCCACATCCCCAGCCCTATTTTGTATTTAATTTAGAGACAGGGTCTCACTGACTTGCTTAGCGCTTCACTTTTGCTGAGGCTGGAACAAGTTTTATTTTATATTTTTAGTAGAAGTCTATTTTAAGTATATTTTTTCATGTGAAAATCCAGTTTTCCCAGCACTGGTCATTAAAGAGACTGTCCTTCCCCACTGTGTCTTCATGGGGCCCTTGTCAAAAACTAGTTGGAAGAGTGTGTTTGGGTTTCTTTCTGGGCTTTCTATTCAATTCCCCTGGTCAATGTGTCTGTTTTGATGTCAGTACCACACTGTTCTGACGACTGTGGCTTTGTAATGTAATTATATTGTTTTATTTTTGCAGTTCTGGGTATTGAACCTGGGGCCTTGAGCATGCTAGGCAAGTACTTTGCCACCAAACAGCACCCCTAATTTAATATTAAATTAGGAAGTGTGGTGGTTCCAATTTGTTTTTCTTTCTCTGAATTGGCTACTGGGGGTCTTTTGTAGATCCATACAAATTTTGGAATTTTTTTTTTTTTTTTTTTTTGGTACTGGTGATTGAACCCAGCTTAACTGCTGAACCACATTCCTAGCCCTTTTTATGTTTTATTTTAAGACAAGGTCTTGCTGAGTTGCTTGGGGCCTTGCTAAGTTGCTGAGACGGGCTTTGAACTTGTGTTCCTCCTACCTCAGCATCCTGAGTCTCTGGGATTACAGGTGTGCCCCAGGGTGCCCCCCGGCAGAACTTGTTATTTCTGTGAAGAATTCCAGTGAAGTTTAGGGTTTGTGTTGAATCTGCATTTTTCCTTGGACATCTTAGTATATTAATTTGTCCACTCTGTGAATATGGATTTCATTTCATTTCTTTGTGTCTTTTTCAAATTTGTAGTTTTCTTTGCATCTTTTTCAAGTTTTGCAGTTTTCCAGTATACAGATCTTTTACCCCTTTGGTTAAATTTCTCTTAAACATGTCTTTTTTAATTTTTAAAAAATATTTTCTTAGTTGTCAATGGACTTTATTTATTTATTTACTTATATGTGGTGCTGAGAATCAAACTCAGTGCCTCACACATGCTAGGCAAGTGCTCTACCACTGACCCACAACCCCAGGCCCTAAACAAGTCTCTTTTAGTGCTATTGTAAATGGGATTGTTTTCTAGATTTCTCTTTTGGATAGGGCATTCTGATGCAACTGATCACAGAAAGGCAACTGATTTTTGTGCATTTATTTTGTGTCCTGCAACTTTACTGATTTCATGTATTAGTACTAAAGGGTTTTGTGTGTGTGTGTGTGTGTGTGTGTGTGTGTGTGTGTGTGTGTATGTGTAGTTTCTTGGGTTTTATGCATATTATATCATATAATCTGCAAATAGAAAAACTTTTACTTCTTCTTTGCTGCTTATACCACTCACAAAAATCAGCTCAAAATGGAGGAAAGTTCTAAATGTAAGACTTGAACCCAAGAAACTCCTACAAGGAAATAGGGGAAATCTCCATGACATTAGTGTCAATGATTTTTGTTTTTTGACTATCATGCTAAAACTCAGGCTAAGAATCAAAAACAAATAAACGAGATTATACCAAACTAGAAAGCCTAGTACAGCAAAGGAAACAATCATCACAATGGAAAGACATCCTTTTCTTCCAGTCTATCTGTTGACTGAAAGAAAACATTGTCAGAGCATGCATCACATAAGGAGGTGGTATCCAAAATATATGAAGAACTCACACAACTTAATAGCAGAAAAATGAAAAATAAAAGCCAGTTTACAAAATGGGCAAATTACCTGCATAGACATTTTTCCAAAGAGGACACACAAGTGGCCAATGGGTATATGAAAAGTTGCTCACTATCACTTATCATCAGGGAAACGTACATCAAAGTGACAGTGAGATGCCACTTTACACCTGGTAGAGGATGGGTACTTTCAAAAAGATAAGCAATCACAAAGGTCGGGGAGGGCAAGGAGTAACAGAACCAAGGGCTCTGTGGGTGGGGAAGCAGACTGCAGTGGGGAGCTTCCTGAAGAAACAGGCAACAGAACTAGCCTGTGACCCCAACAGTCCATCTCCGTGCCCAAGGCAATGATGCATGACCCGGTAGGGACGCCTTACACGCTCACGCCCATTGCATCTTGACCAGAGCCCAGATCTGGAAATGCCTGCTGTGGAGCCATGGCTGAGCGGGTGAGGAAGATGTGACGCACGCACACGTATAGGACAGAGTGTTATTCCGCATTAAAAAGGAAGCGGTCCTGCTGTTTGTGAGAACCCGGATGATGAGCCTGGAAGATGTAATGCTATGTGCATGAGGCAGAGGCATTTACCTTGGCTCCTTGTTCACTGAGAGAGCAAATCCATTAGGTCAAGGCATCCGAAGAAAGATGGATTTTCAGGAACAACAACAACAAAAAGGGAAATCCAAGAATCACATTTGCAGGAGTCATGTGGGACATGCAGAGGTGACCTGCAGCAACCCTACCCCACCCTTAAGACGGGAGGTGGCGTGACCATAGAAGGACGTGTGACTAGAACAGGGAGGACCAGGGCCCAGGGTGCCTACAGCATGGCACCCTCCAGGGAGTGGGGGAGTGGGCTTCCAGGAGGAAGAGCTTCCCACCTTGAGAAATGACCTACAGTAATAAAAGTCATTGTAAACTTATGAATTATTTTATTTCTACCATGGTTGACCATAGATAAGGAAAATCATGGAGTACAGAAACTCAGGTTAGAGGGGAACTACTGTATAATTAAAAATTATGCAGGGTTGCAGATAAAAGGTGCGGAAACCAGAGAAGACCGTCTGCATTCTCAAGAAAACAACAAATCCGTACACAGCCTTTACTAGACATTCATTAAGTCATTTGATCCTCACTGAAGGTTTATGAGGTCAGTGCCCTGTTGTTATCTTCATTTTACAATGAGGAAACCAAGGCACGAAGAGGTTAAGTGACTTCCTAAAGCCACCCAACTCGTAAATATCACAGCTGGGATTTGAAGCTGGAAAGTTGTGCCTGAGATAGTATATGTTGCTTTGAAAGTATGGAGTAAAAAGAAATCAGGAACACACAATTAGAAAGGTGATCACTTTAGGGGGAAAGAGGATTTCAGGCTGCCCTCCACCGCCTCTGCAAGTCTGTGTTTCTTAAACAGTCGTGGGGCACAGCTGGTAACATTTTGCCATCTCTACCTCTGTGTGCATCTTAAATATTTCAGAGAAAATTCATTGCATGCACGTGAGAGCTGACTGTTAGGTCTAAGTCTATAGGCACTCCAGACCTTTTTCAGAGCATGTGAATGAAATGTAGTGAATCTGAGACATGGAAGAAGCACGCTTGCTAAAAATCCATAGTGAATGTTTGTCAGTGTGATCTTCCTCAATTCATTGTATTTGGAAGTCCACGGTCTTCATTGAAAAGGCAATCTGCAAGCCAAGGACCTTGTGTCAATTAGGAGTTCTAAGCAATAGAAGCCAGACCATTGCATTAAAAAAAAAAAAAAAAAAACAAGGTCTTAATTTTTTCATCTAATAAGACACTGGAGAAGTATGTAATTGCCAGCATTCACTCATCAGCTGAAGGTTCCTGGGGTTAGAATGTTAACATTTTCCCACCACCTCATGTTGCCAAGGTGGCTGCTGATCTCAAACCATTAGGTCCATGTTCTGAGGGGCAAGGGCTAGGAATTGATGGTACTTCTCAAGCCAAGGCAGCTTCCTTTAAAGAACTTTCTAGAAAATCCCATTTGACATTTTTCACCCACGTGTCATGGGCCACCCCAACTGCAAGGGAAAATGGGAAAGTATTTTTTTTTTTTTCTTTAAGTTGGCAAATTGCCACCTGCCAACATATAATGGTTTTTGTTTGTGAAGAAGAAAAGAAAAAAACATTTTGAATATTTATTAGCAGCCTCTGCCACGGACCTCCATGACCTTTCTTTTCTCTTTTTTTCCAGTGATGCAGAATAAAATAGCAAATTGAGCCTCACTTTTGTTTCTTACTAATTGTTCTCATAAGATGCCCTTTCACTCCACGCCCAAGACAGTTCATTTTAGAATGTCCAGAAAAGGAAAAAACAAATCTGGAAAATCTTGAGTCACAGAATATTTCCTAAATCATAGCAGAAAAGAGGACTTTTCTAAAGAACGGCACAGGGAAGTCCTTGTCTTTTACAACTTGCTGTCATTTTGAGCATGAGAAGTGACTTTCAGTTCTTAAAACGCTAGAAGGTTTTCAATCAAGCCGTTTTAAGAAAGACCCATTCACGAGAAGTTAATTTCTATTCTGCTTTGTCTTTTCTGGTGCCTTTGCTTTTTCATTTACTAGTTTATTTATTTATTCTAGGGTTCCATTCAATAGCCAGGCAGCTGGGTTATGGAAATGCCAATTATGAATTCCCCACGGATCTGAGCACTGAATTTTCCATAAAAGTGTTTGATTTTTCCTTTCTTGTTTTTGTCATCAAGCTCACTAAATTTTAAGCAAACTTGAGACAGAGAACTTAATAATACCTTGTGCCACGACGTGTCATGGAAATCAGGAGGAAGTTGTTTTTTTTTTTCTCTCATAAGAAACCATGATTTAGAATCAAGTTACACGGTACAAGAGGCAAGAGAAAATTTATCCACAAAGACTCCCAACAAAGATTCTTTTTTTTTTGGTAGTGGTGATTGAATGCACGCAGGGGTGCTTAACCACTGAGTCACGTCCCAGACCTTTAAGGGTCTCACCAAGTTGCTTAGGGCCTTGCTAATTTGCTGAAGCTGGTCTTGAACTTGTGATCCTCCTGCCTCAGCCTCGCTGGTATTACCTGCATGCGCCTCTGCGCCTGCCCAGCTCCACCAAGCTTTGGAACGCAGCGCTTCACAGCGCACAGAGAACACGCCCGTCGGTGGCCTCCTTTTTCCAGGCTGTTCCAGAGGTGACCACAGCTCCCGTGGGAGGGTCCTGTGGCAGTGCCCTTCTGAGATTTATTTCTGCTCTTCCTGATGAGGCACGCACCCCACCTGTCAAACTAACCGTTTGATAAAATCGCCGGTCATTTGTTCATCATGTGGCTGGGACCGGCTGGCTTGACACGGCAGCTTCAACCCCTTTGTCAACTTTTCTCAGCAAACAGTCCCTGAGCACATGAGCTTATCCCTTCAATACCGAGGGCTCAGCCCCGGGATAGGCATTGCGCTTAGTGCTTCAGATACTTGGTCCCGTGTGGCTATAAAACCCTGTGAAAGAGAATCTTGTCCGAATTTGATAGTTGGGGAGACGGAGGACCAGAGAGACAAGGGTAGGCAGGTGACAAGCCCTCACCCCTGCTCCTCACTAGCTCCCTGTTCGTGGAGAGTGGTGTCAGTGACAACGGGTTTAGTGGGCTGCTACGTCCCTCTGTTTCACTTCGGGGCCCACTGAGCTGCCACCGTGTCTTGTACTCCACAGTCAACTCCTGAGGCGTGATCCTCTACATGCCTGCCGTAGGACCGGACCCCAGGTTTACCCAGATTCCCTGCCAACATCACTTTGGTTTAGGTGGCCATCAATTAATTGTTGTGTCTCAAGTATAAATTAATTGCTGCAGAGGTGACAGTGTCCAGAAGCATGGTTGGTTGGGGGGGGGGGGGGAACATGCAGATAAAGTCCTAAAAGTCGTGCAGCCCAGTTAAAGGGGAAACAGTCATGTGCGTTGCGGGGGCATGGTGTCGGGGGGTGTGTTTGTGGTGGCTCTGATTTCATTTTGACATCAGATATTCTAAGGAAAGAGACATTCAAGACAAAGTTGCTGGGGATGCAGTGGAGTGGATGATGTTTTATGAGTATTGACTTTGTTCAGCTCAACGTGTTTGTGAATATTTGTGAATAATGCATATTTGTGAGTAATGACAGCTCGCATGAATGGCAAGATGTTTGGGGTGGTTACTGTAATTCTAGAATCACCAAAGGACACTACAGCACTATTTAATGGCCAAAAAAATTCATAAAATGGGAGGGGGATCATAAAATGGTTAGCTTTAACAGCTAACCAATATTAATAAGTCAAAGTGAATTAATCCCTTGCTTTAAATGGGTGATATTTTAACTCTATCAGATGTGAAAAGCCACAGATGTTGAGTTTCATTAATATGGAATTAGTTGTGCAGTGGCACATTTTTAAAAATACTTGTTTTATGTGCTGTAAATTAAAGATTGTAAAGAAATTAGTCTTGAGAGGCAGACCACATTGTGGGCAGTTTTCCTGGTTTGGTGATAAATAGGCCATTTTCTTCATAGTAAGAGATTTCTATGTTCTTCTTTTGTTTGAAGAAGATTAGCCAAATTGATTTTTTATTTAGTTATCGACTCAGGTTGGAGGGAGATCGCTGTGGGCTTGCCGGATGTGAATACCCTACGCGTTCCGGGCGAATCCTGCCAGCGAGGAGACTCTGCGCTGGCACGCCGCGTCTCACTGTGGAATGTCTCTGCCCGGCAGGGAACAGGGGCAGGGAAAGAAGGGACCTTGGGGACACAGAAGCCACTTCATCCTGCACTATTATTTTACAAGCAGGGAAAGAAAACCAGAAGAAGGGGACCTGCCTAAGCCACCCGGTCATTAGCCAAAGAGCCCAGTGGCAGGCCCTCTGTGTCTCTACTGCTTTTCAAAGCAAGACCGGCGTCCTGGATGTGACGACAGGTGCTGAGGTTCCAGCCGCAGCCAACTCTGTGGGCTGCACCGTGCTGGGTGGCCGTCCCTTTCTGGGCACACCAGTTGTTGGCCATGTTTCAACTCTATAGTCACATGATGTCCCCTTTCCCACAGGGCCTCTGCACAGGCGGTGCCCCCGCGGCCCCCAACTTAGCACCAAGGCCTTCAGATCTTGGGCCTGGCCTCCCTGACTCCCGAGGAGGCACCTCCTTCTGTTTCTCCTCTCTGTGGTCTGCGTGCCACCCTCCCCCGTCCCCCAGCGTCTCTGCCCACTTTCCATCACCCAAGGTTCCTACGTGGCCAAGCCTGATGTCGGTGGGGTGGGGAAGTCATATGGCAATGAGTAAGCATGAGTCACCCTCCTACAGGGACAGGGAGACCAGCAATTCAATCTGCCATGAGCAGGGGCTTGGTGTGGGGTGCTCTCCACTGACAGCTGTGTTCAGGGGGATTTTGCGCTCTGTAGAGGTTGCTGTGGGGGGGTTAGGGGAGAGCAAGTTCGGCCACCAAGATGGAATGTGGTGTAAGGAGGAGTCGGTGGTGACGTGACTGGCATGATGGCGCCATATTGGAAATAGCCAGGGTGGGCCTGGGGGTCTGCATGGATGCCGTGCGTGCTCATCCAGATGGGCTGCTAACAGCTCCCAGCTGCTGTGAGTGTTGGTGCTAACAGCTCCCAGCTGTCCCCCTTCTCTGGAGACGTGGCCTATGGACGCCCTGTGGGCCAGGATGGCAGACAGCTGATGACTGACTGATTGAGGAGTAGCCGAGGCTGCGAGGAGGGACACTCCACGGGTGTGTTAATGCTCAGAGGCCCCACTGTGCGCAGGAGGTCAGAGCCAGGCCGGGCTGAGAGGCAGCATTCTCGTTAACTCCTTCCCTCCCATGCTGCAGCCCTCCCTCCGCCACACCTCTTTCCTGGAGAGCTCTCTGTCACAGTGAGTTGGGTGACCTAAGCTGAGGCCTACATAGACTCTCCTTGGAGGAAACCTGACCTAAGGTAGGCCCTGAAAGGAAGGCGGCCTCCCACTGTGCTCGCTGGTCCTGGAAGCCTTCACTGAGAGCCAGCGGCTTACCCGGGGCCTTCATGCTGAGCAGGTGTTTGGTGGGTGGGGTCCAGGCAAGGAGAGCTTGCAAAGAGCAGGAGCAGCACGTGCAGGGGTGACCGCCCGCCTCCTTAATAGTGACCGGAGCATCTCCCCTCCACGGCTTCTGGACCAGAACTTGTCGTAGAGGTGGAAAGTCGTTCCTGAGTGGTCAGTGGCAACGACAATCAGGAAATACGCTGAGAATGGCCTGGACACAAGAAAGGTTTCAGCATCCTGGGGAGTGGAAGGGTGTCCCAGACCCAGTCCTGCAAGAGTCTCTGAGACTCTCAAAGGGCTAAGCCCGGGACCCGACTCTTAAGTCCACGTAGCTGAAACGTGAGCAATGCGAGCTGAGCGGATTCCAGCTCTTAGCTGTTTCTCTCTCTGTCACGAGTAGCAATGTAGTAGCAATGTCAGGGCCGGTAACTTTTTTTTTTTTTTTAACCAGGGATTGAACCCAGGCCACACCTCCAGTCCTTTTAATTTTTTAATTTGGAGACAGGGTCTCGCTAAGTTGCTTAGGGCTACCCTCCCCCGCCCAGAGTTTTCCACATCCTGAGAGAAGCAACCTTGTTTCATTCCCCGGGCAGGATGTTTCTTTTCCCCAGGCAGGAGCCAATAGGCTTAAAGGTCGCCCTGTTCTATGGGCAAAGAGCCAATGGTGTTGGGGTTGCTCTGGTGCACCTCCCACCAGAAATCCCTATATAGGGCCCTGTTAGAGACACACACAGACACACGGACACACACATCAGCTCCTTGCTGCTGAGAGGAGGAAGCCACTCAGACACATCAGCTCGACCCTGCGGAGAGGAGGAAGCTACTGCAACAGCTCCAGACCCATCGCCTTCAGCCCGACGGCTGCTCCCGGCCAACAGCTCCAGCCTCCAGCCAGACAGCAGCTGCTTTAGCTGACAGCTCCAGAGATCCTAGCCGGTACAACCAAGCACCCACCTTCTGTCCAGAGCTTGCACACTCCCCTCTCCCTGACTCCCCTCTCCAACCAGAGCTTGCACACTCCCTTCTCCCTGACTCCCCTCTCCCAGAACCTCTTCGACCTTCGACCAGAGCACCTCTTCTCCGGTTTTGCTACCAGCCACGAAGGCTGTTGAATAAATCTCTTGGCTGCACGGCTGTCCCCAGTGTGATGTTTTGCCCTTCAGCTTAGGGCCTCACTAAGTTGCTGAGGCTGTCTCTGAACTGTGGTCCTCTTGCTCCAGCCTCCCAAGCTGCTGGGATTACAGGTGTGCACCACTGCGCCTGGCTTGGGGCTAGCGTTTGATAGTGACTTAAGCAGGGTCTCGGCTGTGGGGAGTGACTTCTGCCTTCATGTCATGGGGGAAGTAAACCCGTGGTCTTAGGCAATCACGAGGAGGACGTCTAGTGTCACTTTCTCTCTCAGCCTCAGAGGGTGTGGCCTGTAGGGGCACTGCTTGAGGTATTGCCCAGACCCTTCCCTGGTGCCCACCCTCTCCCACGTGCTGCAGTTCTGGGAGGAGCTGCAGGAAGCTGGGCAGCCAGTGTCCAGGCTGAGGAGAGCTGAGCTATTGACGCAGCAACGCTCCAAATAGCACTGGGTTTTTGTATTAGTTTAGATGACAGGGGAAATGTCAGTTTCAAAGTTTAACAGAATGAGGCCTTTGCTGGTATGTCTTCAGGGGATTGTTTGCCCCTGTGGTCCCTGCTGGGACTTGCCCACTTGCTTCTGGCTCATTTGTTCAGCCATGCCATTCATGGACAGTGACTGTGTCCCAACAATGAGGATGTCCCCTCCAGGACAGGCAGGACCCACAGTGACACCACAGAAGACACTGGAGGCAGGCCTGAGTTCAAGTCCTCGCTCCCATCACACACACACACACACACACACACACACACACACACACACGCACATGCACACACTCACACTCACATGCACACTCTCTGAATAAGTTGCTTTATCTTAGTGTCCTTGCTTCCAAATGCCAATAATTATAACCAACATTGTGGATTTTGTACATTTGTTTTTTTCCCCCATAGTTTTCCATGTTTTAGTGCATTTAATGATAGGGAAATAATAACACTTAACACTTAATGAGTATAAAACACTTTCTAGGACATACTAAGTTGTTAATAAATGATAGTCGCTGTTACTATTCAAGAGCTTTTGGGACTTTGTGTAAGTTTTGGAACTTCTCTAGCCTCAGATTTCTCATCTGTAAAATAGGAATGATACAATAAACATAGCATGCTCTTATTACCATTCCTAAGAGACTTGTTATGAAGGTTAAGTAGGACATGTGAAATCCTTAGAACGGCATCTGCCTCCTGATACGTGCTCCACCACTGTCAGCCACTGCCATCACCACTGTCATCTCCATCACCACCATCATCAGTATCATCTCCATCACCACCATCACCATTATCATCTCCATCACCACCATCATCAGTATCATCTCCATCACCACCATCACCACTATCATCTCCATCACCACCATCACCACCATTATCTCCATCACCACCATCACCATTATCATCTCCATCACCACCATCACCACCATCACCATTATCATCTCCATCACCACCATCACCACCATCATCTCCATCATCACCATCACCACCATCACCACCATCATCTCCATCATCACCATCACCACCATCACCACCATCACCACTATCATCTCCATCACCACCATCACCACCATCATCTCCATCATCACCATCACCACCATCACCACCATCATCTCCATCATCACCATCACCACCATCACCACCATCACCACCATCATCTCCATCATCACCACCACCATCACCACCATCACCACCATCATCACCATCACCACCATCACCACCATCACCACCATCATCTCCATCATCACCATCACCACCATCACCATTATCATCTCCATCACCACCATCACCATTATCATCTCCATCACCACCATCACCACCATCATCTCCATCATCACCATCACCACCATCACCACCATCACCATTATCATCTCCATCACGACCATCACCACTATCATCTCCATCACCACCATCACCACCATTATCTCCATCATCACCATCTCCACCATCACCACCATCACCGCCATCATCATCACTATCACCATTATCTCTACCATCAACACGATGGATCTGAGCTGGAATCTGAGGAAGTATGAAAGTTTTCCCAGAGAAGGCGTATCCAGAGGGTCATACTGGGCAGAGAATGGGACTGGGAGAGGACATACAAAGAGGAGAGACCAGGGAGAACCATGGTCCATTGTGTCAAGAACTTGGGGCTCACAGGGAGCCAGGTGTGGCTTCCTTGGGTAGCAGATGGGGTAGGAAGTGGAGACAGGCTAGGGATGTCCTACTGCCCCAGACCATGAAGGACCCTGAGGCCCGTCCACAGGCAGGAGCTCTGTCTCGTAGGCCACAGGGAGCCGTGCAGGGCGTTTTCTGGCGTGTCTTGCTTTGGTGGCCGATACTTCCTGAACTGGCTGAATGCTGCTCAAATACTCCAAACCCAAGGCACAGCGGTGTCATAGGCGCCACTCTTGAAATGCGTGCAGCCGTCAAGGTGGCCTTCTCAGATGACTCATCACGTGTGAAGAAGGCTGTTGGCCTGCCTGACTCGAGAGAGAAACCCACAGCTGTCTACGGTCAGCTTGGGACTTGCCGCTGCCCAGCCTCCCACTGGGCATGTCTGTCTGTCTGCAAAGAGAGCCCTGAGGCCCAGGGGATGGGTGAACACGTGACAGCAGGTCCCCTGCTCTGAGCTCCGCACAGGGTGAGGCCGCCCTTCACAGCACGCGCCTGCCCAGTGCCACCTCCCTCTTGCACACGAGGGACACGTGTCGGAGTCTCTTATTTCCCAGGCACCAATACCGTCTTTCCAGGGACTCTTGGATCAGAGCTGCTCTCTGCATCTCTCCCCGGTGGCTCGGTGCGCCCCGAAGCAGCACACCAGTGCTGCACATCTGTCAGCCTCCACTCGCAGGAAGAAAACCAAGGGAGACAAAACTGGTTAGGGAAAGGTCTGCTTTCAGAAAACCTATTTCTGTCACAGGGGGATGGATAAATAAAATAATGTTTCAATGATTTATGCAGCCTGCATGCGGAAAAAAAAAAAAAAACAAAAAAAAAAAAAGCCCCACCAACCCTGGAAATGTGGCGTGGGGACGACACATAGGAAAACAACCAGGCTTGATGGCTGCTTTAATCAGTTCGGTTGATAATTCTAAAATAAATTGGAAAAATCAGTCTTGCTCTCAGCGTTTGAATGATGATGGGCTGGTGCAGGGGCGCGTGTTCTTTCTCCTGGAAAATGCTAGTTCTCGCCGAGCCCCACCCAGGACGCAGTCCTCGGCCCCGTTGGAGCCGCCCCTGCACTGCCGGCCCTCTGTCTCCACCACTCCAGGCTCCGGTGTGGCTTTGGCTCCCCAGGCTGCCTTCTGTGCTTGTCACGCGGCAACTCAGGGCCCCTGTGTGGAGGAGGATGACAGGCTGTTGGGACCGGGGCGTGGGACTCTGGTTTTCAGATTGCCTCCACCTTTCAAGTCAGCGCTGCGAGACGGTCCTGAGGCACCAGAGGGAAGGACAAAGAGCCGCACTTACCGTTCAGCTCTGCGAGCATGCCCACCTGTGAGCTGGCGTCCCAGGTGTCACAGGTGTTAGGGAAACAAACAAACAAACAAACAAAAAATAGACCCAGGACTTGCCCTTGAGGACGGTGGCAGACATAATCTGAGGTCTTTTGCATAAGGTGGGACCTTCACAGTGACTTTTCAACAGTCCCCATTCTCCCAACAGGGTCCTGGTGTCTGAGTCTGGGCGCCTCCTGTGCCGGCTGCTGCTCCTCTTCCAACCCTTCACGTTTGGGGTGACTGGCAGAGCGAGGGGGTCCCTGGGCGGGTAGGAGCCCAGAGTCCATGAGTCTATCGTGGTAGGAAGATGGCCTCGATATCCACACAGGTCACCCCAAGGTCATTCCATTTTGCTTGACCATCTGTCCTCAGGGACAAAGGGAAGTGGCCCACGGGTGCCCTCTGGGTTCCCGGAGCTGAGGGAGAGCCAGCTGACTCCCTCGGGAAGACGGCAGGAGGCGGGCAGAGGAGCGTGCAGGGCGCAGCTGGAGTCAGAGACTCCGCGTGGAGAGGCACCTCGAGCTTCCTGGGCGCTCACCCTCGCGGAGCGAAGGCCCGTCGGCGCCCAGAGGCACGGAGCGGGCGCTGGCAGGCTGGGGCCCCAGGAGCAGCAGTGCCACCGCCAGGCCCGTCGCCAGGAGCAGACGACGCCTTTCATGGGTGAAGACTCGTTGGCCTGCTGCCATGTTTCAGTCCGTGGCTCCTCCTTCCTGCCACCCTGTCACCATAACGACCAGCATCCGTGACAGGAAGCTGGCAGCAGGGCCCGAGGGCACCCCCTCGGCTTTCTGTCTGGTGGAACGCATCTCGGGCTGGTCTCGGGGGACCGTGTGCCACGTGGTGTCCCCCATGAGCACCGGCGCCTTCCCAGAGGCTGGGCGGGCTCCTCCTGCCACGGCCTCAGGAGTGCCACTGGCGCTCACGCACCCTCAAGTCCAGCCCTGACGGAAACAGCAGAGGCTCAGAGTGTCCGGTGCACCGGGCAGCGTCCCCCCAGCAGGCTGCTGCCGTGGGGGCCGGCCCGATGGATGCAGAGAGTGACCGCGCGCCAACCCAGGAGCGCAATGGGAGACCGTTCAGGGCCAGAGGCCAGGCAGGCGCTCCTGGACGACCCTGCTGTCCCGAGGCAGCACGGCCCAGGGTGTGGGGGGCCACGGCGGGAGAACAAATGGAAGAACCCCGAGGGCAGGCCCGGAATCCGGCTCCCTCCTTTCTCTCATGCCAGCACTTACCTGGATTCTGAGGCCTGGCCTCACCTTTCAGACACCTCTCGGTGCCACCCAGTCGATGCCGCTCCGGTTCCACTGCAGAACTGCCCCAGGTGACGGTCTGCCGGAGGGGCCAGCCCACCACCGTGTCAGGCGTTTCCTTATCTCCCAAAGAAGCTCAGGCTGACACCGGGTTTCCCTGTGTTCATTCCAGTGCGCAGAAATCTGTCCTGGCCGTTTCTGTCCCCTGGTCTTGAATCTGACCGCCCACCCCACCTCCAAATCCTGTAGGTACCAATTGACCCTGTCTCAACTCTCAGGAACGCTTCGAGGTTTTGATGGCAATGTCACACGCCTGTCTCTGCCTCTCAAGAGAAATAGCCCAGGCCTCTCCTTAGTGTCTCGCGTGATGAGGCGTTGGACGCGTTCTCTCCCGGCCAGCTCCCATTTGTCCTGCATCCTGGTGTGTCGCCGGGGCACCCTCAGGCTGGAGCGACATTCCCTTGACCTGGGGACAGGGGGAGGGGTGGCCTGGACTGGCTGCGTTCCCAGCCCTTTGCCAATGTGTCCATCTGCATGAAGGCCCTGGGGGCCGGTGCAGTTCTGATACTCGGGCGTCTGCTCTACCTGTCCTTGTGGGAAATCTGTGCGGTTGATTGGAGCCACAGAGGTCACCGTTTTCCTCTCATTGCTTGGCACTGACTGGCCCAAGTGGGTGCTTAGGCGGTGTGTGGGGAGTGAACAAATGCCCTTAGCTGCAGATTCTTGGCGCTTTCAAGAACCGGCCAGAGTGAGTGCTTTAAAGAATGTCCCGGGCCCCCAGAGCGCCACATTTCGGGTGGACGGCGGCGTGTTGGGGGTGCTAAGTTCTTACCTCTCTCCCTGTTTCCGTCTGTCTGTCTCTCGCTCTCCTTTGGAGTTCGGTTCTCAGTTCCTCTCCGAGCCGAGCCCTCCCCCCTTCCCCTGGCCTCTTTGTCGACACTTGATCATTTACATCAAGTTGACATTCGCAGAGTTTACTCAGGGGTCTGTAATTGTATTCTTTCCCTGGTTCTGCATTACCAACCATGAAAATGGAATCTTATCATCCCTGACCAATTTTTAATGTACAAAATGATTTGGCTGAGGTTCAAAGGGAGGCACAATTGAAATCAGGTGAATGATACATGTAGTTTTTTTCAGTTCCGTCGTGCTTAGATTTGATTTTTTTTTTTTTTCCTGGTATAGCATAGAAGAAGTAGATTATTTCTGCAAGTTATATAAGTGCATTTGTGTGCCTGTGGAGGTAGGGATCTATATAATCTGAAAGCATCAACATGTATATGCATTAGTGTTTGCTTACATTACCATACTGAAATTTCACATGTGTGCACCTACTTAGACATAAGCAAACAAATATAATTATATTGTTTGCAATTTTATTGATGGCAATCAAATTTGCAATGATCCTTAAAATGTATTCAAAACACCCAAAGAGCTGGAACAGCCCTGCAGCTAGTGCCCAGGATTAATGGCTGGAATATTCAAATGAAGCCCTGACACCCCTTTGTTAATGCAGAAGGGAACCCGAGGGAGATAGTAGGGCTCTGGTGCTGGTCAGAGTCCTCTTGAGTCTCGGAGAGACTCAGGTATCAGACCCTGATATCCTTTTGCAAATGTCGCTCTTGGAGTAGCACACAGCTGGGATGTTCTGCCAAGACATGTAAGTGACTTGGTCAGCAATTTATTGAGAAGTCCTCAGGACTAGTGTCTCTTTGCTTGCCTTCCAAGATTTGTTTGAGCTGACAGACCCAGGCACCTTGCTCAGAAGGGCAATTATGGTGCTCTTTTTCCAAATTCCCAGCTAAAGGCTCTCATGCATAAGACAAAGGAATGACTGTCTAACAAGGGCCAGGCCTGGAGCGAGGTGGAGACCGTGCTGTATCTCATTTAACCTCTTCTGCAAGCCCATGAATTGGGCCTGTGGTTCCCATTTCTCAAAAGAGGAGATTGGGGCTCAGAAAGATTCATAGTATAGTGGTGTCAAGATTTGAATATCTACCAAGTTGTTTCCAAGCGTGACCTGCAATGATAATACTTTATGGGTCCCTGTTGAATAAACTCCCATCTTATTTTATCTAGGGGACTGTCATAGGCCTGTTTGATGTTGGACTCCTCAAGGAAAAAGACCACATCTCTCAGAACACTTTGGCAGACAGACAAGTGTGTTAATCGGACGCCTGTAACTACAACAAAATACCTGAGATACTCAATTTATAAAGAGAAAAGGTTTATTTTGGCTCACATTCTAGTTTACGATCCGTTGGCTCTTCCTTTGCTTTAGGCCGCTGAGGAGGCAGCGCATTTTAGTGGAAGCGTGTGGCGGAACAAAACTACTCACCTCATGGCCAGCAAAAAAGAGGAAGAGGAATAGACTGGAGTCCCACAATCCCCTTCAAGGCCCCACCTCTTAAAGGCCTCACCACCTTCCAATAACACCCTGGACCAGACCTTTGACAGCTGGGCCTTTGGGAGACATTCGAGATGCCAAGACAGCACTGAGCAGGTGGGGGCAAAATGTGAGGAGGTGTTGGGGGTCGTTGATAAGTCAGTGACTGCACCCAGAGGAGGGCAATGGTCAGACCCACGTGTCCACACAGGGAGCAGTTCTGGTCAGCCTGTGTTCCTTAACAACCCACGTGAAGGCAAAGAAGATTTCTGATCAGATCTGCAGCTGGATCCAAATGGGAAAGAAATGCTCAAGTACTGGTGGCCTGCGCCAGACTTGAAATGATCCCGATGCTTGGGTCTAAATTATCAGGACAAGCCGGGCGTGATGGCGCACGCCTGTAATCCCAGCCGCTCAGGAGGCTGAGGCAGGAGGATCACGAGTTCAAAGCCAGCCTCAGCAACTTAATGAGGCCCTAAGCAACTCAGTGATGCCCTGTCTCTAAATAAAATACAAAATAGGGCTGGGGATGTGGCTCAGTGGTCGAGTGCCCCTGAGTTCAATCTCCAGTACAAACAAACAACAAAAAAATTATCAGGACAGATCATGCACTCCCAGGTTTCCTGGCCTCCTAAAACACCTGCCCCAAATCCCATATCTCCTAGCACTTTTATGGAAAGTTGCAATTTTTAATAAGGAAAGGAACTATGGACCCTGGCAGTCATGATTTGCCAAGAGCCTTTTGTGTGCCAGGCACTTGATAAATCACCAGTCTCTTTGAATTCAACCATTTTTCTCTAGTGTTCCTAGAGGGTGAGTCACCTCCTCGAGCCCAGGGAGCTTTGGAGGAAGATCTGAACCCAGACCCAGGCTCAAAGTGTGTGTTCTTTTCGCTGCGCCACGTGGCCTTCTGGGCCCAGCTGCAAAGCCCTTCTCTCTGCCTGGGGCTGAGCGTGGGTGGAAGAGCTTGGAGGGGGAGGGCCGAGGGGCATCTTGAAAATGTCTATCCCTGTGTTGGGTCCGCCAGCCCCTGGTCTTGTCCCCGCAGCAGCCTGGAACAGACCTGTAACCACATGCAGGTGTGGCTCCTTCTCCTCTCACGAGACGCTTGCTTGGGCGGCTCCCTCCTTGAAGGGCGGTGCCAGGGCTCTACGTGCCTGGGGACCTGGTGGAGCTCAGCAGCCCTTTCCACACGGTCATCTCAGAGCCTGAAATTGCAGGACGTTAGTTGTGGTCATGGATGGGCTAATGGTTCGGAAGAGATGCTAGGGATTCAAGATTCAGGGAGATCGCTGCCTTGGTGTGAAAGGTGAAGGACACGGGCAGCGTTCTAGGAGGCCTGGCCGTCGGCGTCTGTCCTGGGCGTGTACTGGAGGTGGCCCTGGCCTGGACAACGTCTCCCTCCTGTGCAGGCTGCGTGTGCATTTCTATCCACATTGCACACATAGGCACACGTGCATACCTGTGTGCTTGGAGACATTTCTCCGCACCAGCAAACCCTGGGCAGGTGTAACAATCATCCAGTGAGACTAACTCTTCTGCGTGCTTAGGAAAGTGCAAATCACTTTTGGGAAGTGTCTCGAACTATAAGGAAGAAGACTACGTATAATCACTTCCACTGATCCAAGCATTAGAAGAGAGTATTTGTGCTTTCATAAGGGCATGCTAAAGCCGGCTTCTGATATACAGCTGTGATTATGTAACTCCTCTATCGAAGAACCTCTGATGTTGTGAGTACAAATTCCTTCATTCTTCCTTTATTTTTGGTGATCCAAGATCCTCCATGATTTAAATTCCACCTCCATCTCTAGCCTCGATACCTCCCTACCTCCCGTTGCACACACGTCCCGGACACCCTGGGCGCCCATCTCTCCCTTCCCTCTGGGTCCTGGGCTTTTCCACCTCTTTCCATGCATGCAGGAGGTCCTTTTAATCGGCTCCAGTCCTGCCCTCATTAAAGACCACCTCAAAGGCCCCCTGCTCCTGGATCATTCACCAGTCTTCTTGATCAGATGGGATTTTTCTCATCTTCGTGTCCAGAGCTCCCAGTCTCTTCCCCCTTAACATCAAGTTCCGTCCAGAGGACCCCCTGGCTTTGGGGGAAGACCTCTTCCATCTGCATTAGTTATGCGTCTTACGAGGGGCAGCTGGTTCAGCCTCCCAGAAGCTCCATTTTCCTAACTCCAAGACGAGGATCAAAGCTGCATCACAAGGTCGACCAGATGCTTGCCTGAGATCATCTGCCTAAGTGTTCAGCACAGCACCCAGTACCTACTGAGTGCTCAGTACCGTTACTTAGCTTCCTTCGTGGATTAGTTTGGGGAAAAGCAGCCGCTGCAACTGGTCAGCTCCCACATCTTGGTGGTCCTCACGGTGGCGTGTATTTCCAGCTCAGGTAAGGCTGTGGGGATGGCTGTGTCGCTCCCTGCAGCGAGCAGGCAGCTGGCTCCTCCCCCGGGCTCTGCCCCCCTGGGTGCTCGAGGTGGGAAGAGCACACAGGAGGTGGCCTAACGCGGGTCTTGCGGTGGTGCTGGAACGTCCGCTGCCATCCTTTGCTGACTCTCAGGCAGCTGGCCACAGCTCTGGCAAGGACAGCTGTTAGTTATCTGCCAGGAGCAGGGCGGTGGGACCCGGGGTTACGCAGTACGAGTACCCTCCTCAGACTTTGTGGGGGGCAGGTATCTGGGAACAGCTCCCGTCCAGGGAGTGACCAAACTGTGTTCTCATGTGAAGGCTCGACCGGGGAAGGGCCGGCTCCAAGCTCCTGCAGGTTGTTGGCAGAAACCAGTTCTTTTCTGTGGGACTTTCAGTCCTTGCTTCTTCAGGCTGTGGCTGGAGACTTCTATCAGATCCAAGAGGCTGCTCTCAGCCCCTGGAAGGGGAAGCTAAAGCCCTTGGCCATGGTTGCTTCACTCATCAGGCCAGCGTGAGTCATCTGCAGTCTGGGTCTGCTAACACCTGGCAGGTGCAGCATCCCAACACCCTCGCCACAGCCTATCAGCTTGAAGACAGTCACAGGTCCCCTCCTCACTCAGGCACCGGAGATGACGCAGGGGGTGAATACTGGAGTGTGGGGACCACAGGGGTCAGTGACAGATACCACAGGAAGATTTCAACCACAGAAAAATCACAAGACACAAGATCCACAGTGTGCACTATTTCTACCCCCACAAAAATCATTTAATGACCACCTACTATGTGCTAGGTATATCCGGATCCTGGAAATCAAATTTTTAAAGAAAGACAAAATGTCCACTCACATGCTGGTTTGCTCTTCGGTCCATTCCCAGCCATTCTCTGCACTACATTTTCGGCAATGATATTTCTCAGGGTCACCTGCCCTGTGGGTTCCAGATGGGTCTGGCCAACAGGAAGCAATGGTGTAAGACTGGAAGGTGGGAGGGAGGGCGACGCCAGAGTAGTTCGACATTTTCCTCTCTGGTGTTCCCCACCCCCTAAGCAGTCTGGTGCCCTGAGCTGTGACCTTAAGGCACTTCCCTCACCCCTCTGAGGTCGATCTGGGGAATGGATGCCCAGCTCGGGGTCTGGTCAGTAACAGAGTCCTCCATCTGGTGTCGAGAAAGAGAAGAGGGGAACACGGTAGATGCATGCCCCAAGAAGGGAGGTAGAGAGACTAATGAATCAAGGGCTGTCCTGCGATGGACCGAGGGTTGATGGACTGGTGATTCAGTGATTCATCAAGGGCTTCCTGAGAGCTTCCTTCATGCCGGGCACCGTCCTAGAATCATTCCACGGAGTTCTATTCTAGGGCGAGAAACAGACATAAACAGTCAAGGTACTATGTTGGTGAATGCTGCACTTTGTTAGACGATGATAAATGCCGTGGGGGACAGATCAGGGAAAGGGCTGGCAGGGGTGCAAGTGGCTCAGATGAAAGCCTCCCTCCCTGCTACCCCTCATCCCTGGAAGAGGGTGGGGCTTCCGTGTGCACCGAGTTCCCCTAATGATCTGTTAACATTGGTATTGCAACCTCCATTTTCCAGATGGGAAAACTTAAGATTCAGAGAGAGAGAGAGAAAGAGGGAGAGAGAGAGAGAGAGAGAGAGAGAGAGAGAGAGAGAGAGAGAGAGAGAGAGACTTGTCCAGTCTGGCTCAGCAGAGAGGTGGTAGAATTGAAATTTGAACCCAGATTTGTCTCTCTGCAAAGGTTTTCGTGTTACTCATGTTTGTTTTATTGCTTGGTCTACCATGTTGCCTTCTGTGGGTGCCATCGTACTGTGTGGACAAGTCTGGGCTGGCAGTCCACAGACCTGGGTAGCAAGCTGTGTGATCTGGGGGCAGCCACCTCACCTCTCTGAACCTTCGAGTTCTCACGTCTAATATGATGGACTGTCAGAGCACACTTTGTGTTTCCTAAGCCCCATCTTCTTAGATACTCAGATGACAACTTCCAGGCTCTCTTGCACATGGGTGGGGGCTCTATCTCTGGATTTGCAATAGATGGGAGTGGCATTAACCTCTGGGCTGCTCTGTGCTTACACCCTCTCTGTGCTGGAGGGTGTCGGGCATTCTGTGGGGGGACTCCGAAGCCCTAGCAGATGGTGGAGCCGTACGAGGGCAGGGTCCTGGGTCCCTGAGTGATGTGTGGAGTGCAGCTTTATCGCATTGGAGCACGAGATCTGTGACAAAACTTCCACAAGCCGTCATTGTCATGGTGGTTGGCATACACAGGTGGGGTGGACGCGGCGAGAGCTCTTCCAGCTGTGCCCACGGAGCCCAATCAGAGGCACTTGTTGGCATGGACAGGATCTGGATGCTTCAACTCCTGCTTACAAATTGGACGGATTCGTGGGTTTGGTCCCTAACATGGTGGGAAAAAAAAATTCTTTAAAGAAGAGAGTCCACAGTCAAGGTGAGACTGAGACAGTGGACAAGAGACTCTTGTCACTCTCAGGGGTTGCGTGAGACTGAGATCTGGGCAGAGCCGCAGCTCTGCTGAGGGTCCTTCCACAGCGTGTTCAGGGACCACGGAGCAGAGTCTGGTAAGGGAAGGTGGCGGAAAAACACCGACTTTGGAACACACTGTGTTCTAGCTCCCGCTGCCAAGGGCCTTTCCAAAGCTCCCAGGAGCCCTGTGTCTGGGGAAAGATCCTTGTTGGCGTAGTAGAGAAAAGCACCAGCCTGGGCAGCGGGAGACTGAGCTCGGGTCTGGCCCTCGACTGATCGCTGACCGTCTTCATCCTCAGTCTCCTCCTCTGGAAACGAGGACCACAGGGTGCCTCGACCATCTCCCGTCCTTGAGTTCTCTCCGACACCATCATCCGAGGAGCGGCTGTGTCTGGGTTGGTGGCCGAGAGTGACGAGGGCCCCGTGGACCAAGGATGAGTGGGCCAGGCCGAAGGACAAAACCGTGGCTACAGAGCAGCCACCTCTGCCCCTCACGGCCCTGCGGGTGTCTCGTGCCAGAGCTGGCTTGCTCGGTTCTTGGTCTGGAGCTGGGACAGGCACAGTCCTGGGCTTCAGAGTCACCTCTGGCTGTGCTGTTGGCCGACAGACCTGGCTTTGCGTCCCCTCTCACGTCTCACTCTGTCACTTCCCAGCTGTGTGACCTTAGACACGTGGCTTGACCTCCTCTGAGCTCCGGTTTCCTCATCTGTAGAGCGGAGAGAAAACCAGGGTGACAAGTGTCGTAAGCACAGGATCCAGACAGCCAGACGCGGATGATGAGGAAAATGATGGCGGGCACCCCCAGGCGGTCGTTTCCAGGCACCTGCCACGCGTCGGGCTTTGGACCCTGTTTTGTTTGCCTTGTCTCCTCCCGCCTTGCCCACGGCCCTCAGAAGCGCGCGCCCCACAGGTACAGAGCTCGGCACGGAGTTCTGCGCGGGGCACACGGTCTGGTCATCCCCTGGTTCCCTCCCTCCTTCACTTACCCCCCTTCGTTGTCTCGGGGCTCATCCCACGCATCTTTCTGCGAGGGCCCACGATGTGTCACACGCTGCGATCCGTCCCCAGCTTCCTGGAAGGTGCACTCAGGGAAGAGGATGGTCACGGGGACGGAGGTGCACAATCCACGCGTGAGTGGCAACGCGGCAGCTTGGAGAAAATGGAGAGACAAGACCTGACCTCCGACAGGGCAGCCTGGCAGGCCTTCAGGAGGAGGTGCATGGTCTGGCCCAGGAAGGACAGAGGCGCTGGGAAAGGCCCTCCGAGGAGCGGGGCGGGTGGGGACAGAGCCTGGGCTGGGCGAGTCAGGGGCTCGTTTAAAGCCCATCGAGGAACCTTATGGAGGGGAAGAGGGAACCGCAGGGTGGGTGGCCACCAAGTGACGGAGGGTCAAACGCTGGGCTGAGCCGGGGATGTATTCAGTCAAACGAGGGACAGCAAACGCCCTTATTTCTGGTACAAACTCTCCTTTAGAGCCACAGGCAGCAGGAACTGGACTCTGACCGCATCCTCACCCGCTGCTACACGGCCTCAGCTGCGTCACCTACGTTCTCTTTTCTTTCTTTCTTTTTTTTTTTGGTACCAGGGATTGAACTCAGGGGCACTCGACCACTGGGCCACCTCCCCAGCCCTTTTTTTGTATTTTATTAGAGACAGGGTCTCACTGAGTTGCTAAGTGCCTCGCCACTGCTGAGGCTGGCTTTGAACTCGCGATCCTCCTGCCTCAGCCTCCCAAGTGCTGGGATTACAGGCGTGTGCCACTGCGCCCTGCTCTACCTACGTTTTCTTTAAATGTACTTTTTATTTTTGATCAGCACACACCAATTGTACGTCTTTTGAAAAAAAATATTTATTTTTCAGTTATAGGTGGACACGGTATCTTTATTTCATTTTTGTGTGGTGCTGAGGAGTGGACCCAGGACCCAGTGCCTCACGTGTGCTAGGCAAGTGTCCTACCACTGAGCCCCAGCCCCAGACCCCCCCTGTACCTCTTTATGAGTGGAGTGTGGCATCTCAGTACACATGTCCCTGTTCAATGATCAGGGCAGAGTGACTGGTACGTCTGTCCCCTCAAACACCATTTCTTTGAGATGAAAATGTCCAATCTCTTCTCTGCTGGCTATTGTGAAAGACACAATTAACTGCTGTCGATCGCAGTCACCCTGGGGAGTACCTAACGCTAGAGCGGGCCCCACAAGAGCCCAGCTCTCGGGGTGCTGACAGGTCAACGACACAGCACACGTGACCCCCGGGTCAATGCGAAGCCCTGTGCCCTTGCCAGTTTCCCTCCACACGCATTCCTGTCCCTGGCGCGGAAGTGTAGTGAGGTCCCTTCTGGTCCGGAAATCCCTCGTGGAGGAGGACAGGGCAGAGCGAGTCGTGTTGCCAAGTGCGGATGGGGGAGCCCAATGCCACAGGCCGAGGGGCCCCCAAGGCCACGTGTTCTTCTCGACCCCGTCAACTTCCCAGGTGTTCAGAGAGAAATCAGGTCTGAGAAGTGTCAACTAGCTTCATTTAACTCTTCGGTTAATTAATCCGACCAGTAGCCAGCCAGCCAACGCTTCTATCTCCCCTCCTTCTCACTGTTAATGATATTGTCCCCTCCATCCTCCCTAAGCGTGGAAGAGATGTCCTTGTGGTCCAGGGGGCAGCGGGACAGAAGGTGCAGTTGGGAGCTTCCTGTCACCTCCGAATGTTTCCGGGCCCACTTACCAGAAGTGTGGTGTAGACGGTCACAGGGAGGCCAGCGCCAGGGCCCCATGCCCTCTCTGTCCCGTGAAGCACCAACTTCCAAAGCTCTCGGCAGCATCGGGCCCCCACTTAGTCCTTCCCTATTGCTCCAATCTGCCGTGAGACCCCTTTGGCATGGAAAGTGTGAAAGTCATTGACTTAAAATCTGAGTTTGATATTTGAGTCTGGGGTCATTCCTGACAGCTCTCTAACACCATTAATACCAAGAAGGGGTTATAGCGACGTCCTCAAGACATATAGCGTCAGGCCCTGGCGAGAAAGCCCAGGGATGGAGTGTGCTCACTTTTGGATGGTCCCCACAGCACCCGCCGACGCCCTCCAGCCCTTGAACCATGTGCAATTGAAAATGGCAAATAAACACTGCCTGGCCACAGCCCCCAGGCCTGGCAGCCACTGGACTCATGCAAAGGAAAACTGGCCAGCTCTCTGGCTGTCCACCCGGGCCTTTCCGTGTGTAATGGGGACGTTGCGTTTGGAGTTGCATTCCTTTTTTATCATTCCTTAGTAATTAACATTGTATTTCTGCTGATAAACCCCATCAATATGGTGATTTGATTAGCAAAACATAAAACTACTCATTAAACTCCAATTACGTCGCGCAGGTATAATTTGGTTTTGATTGGCTGGAAAATGCTGTTGTGCTGCCTCTGGTGCCCCCGCCCCCCGCGGGCCGCTCCTGGGTCTCCAGCTCAGTGCCACGTTCACGGTGCTGCCGGAGACGCGGGGTCATTCTCCGTCACATTCACCAAGAGCCCAAAGGGCGTGTGGGTGCCCACGGTGGAGGGGACACAGAATCTAGCAGTCGGAAGCCGCCAGACGATCTGCTCTTGCTGTCCCTGGTGGGAGGACCTTGAAGGAGGTGGGCCCTAGAAGTCACGGCGAGGGTGCCCTCCGTGCTCCGCTGATGGAAGTGGGCTCCGAGGGCCGTCCAGTGGGGGCCCGTGGGGGCCCCTGGGACCAGGCTGCAGTTGATAACTTGGGTTCCTGTCTGTCTGTCTGTCTGTCTGTCTGGAGAGAAGCAGCTGCACACACCTGCGTCCCGTGGAGAATCCGGTCTGCTGAGTGAGCGGGAGCCCCTCTCTTGGCTGCTGGAGGCCTAGGATGTCGTTTGGCATCTTGAATGTCCCAAGGAAAGGAAGGCTTGGTCTGGCAGGTCAAGCTGTGATTTAAGTGCAGGGACTGTCACGTCAGGGTTCCACTGGTGTGAGTGTGTACAGCTGGGAAGGGAGCTGCAGGGACGTCACCTTCGTGATGGGCCAGAGGCTGTTTGGACTGGGGACATGGAGGTAGGATGCACTCCCGTGGAACTGCATTTTAGCAAGGAGAGACCTTGGCTCTGATAGAATGGGAAGGATTTCCATCATGCTTGGAATCCAGTCAAGGTCCTCGCCATGGGCTGGGAGGCCCTTCAGTTCTCCCGCTCACTCATTGAAGCCTCCTGGCACTTGCTGTTTGCTGGATTCAACCAAGCGCAGCCCTGCCTCAGGGCCTTTGCACTGACTGTACCCCTGCAAAGAAAGCGCTTCCTCACGTACGTGTCTTGTTGCTTCCTCGCTTCATCCACATCTCTGTTGTGGAGTCACCATCTCAGACACATTTTTGCCTGGTTGAAATAAATAAAATAACAGCTGTGATTAGTCCTGATCTCCCACCTCTGAATTCTTCCTTGGTAGCACTTTGCTCTACTGGGTATTACATTATTTATGTGGTTGACTTGTGTTCACCAGCCGAATGGCAGTTCTCTGAGGGCAGTGACTTGTCAGGCTTATCATGATGTCCACCGCGCCAGCACAGTGCCCAGCACATAGCAGGTGCTCAATGAACATTGCTAAGCGAGTCAACGGTGTGAATAAATGGGAGATTCTTGGTGCAAGACGAATCAGGATCACGTGAAAGTGACCATGGAAGGAAGGAGCCCTTTGTGTGCAGTGGCCAAGGCTCCGAGAGAATGAGTTTGGTTAAGCTCTGAAGATGGGAGGGGTCCAGCCAGACCCCTATCTGAGGGCAAGAACACCCAGGGTGCTGGCAGGGCGCGTGCAGAGGCCCTGAGGCAGGGACTGGTCTGGAGCGGAAATGAGGCAAGCGCCGTGAGGGAAGGTGGCAGGAGAGGGGCTTGCAGTGGAGGCCCGAGGCCAAGGCCTGGTCACGGCAGGGCTCTGGTCCCCTGCTTGCATACCTGGCAGGTGTGCACTGCCTATGTGCTGAGCTGCTCTGACGCAGGGGGCTGGAGGTGAGCCTCAGATCACCAGCAGGGGGCGCTCTGGGGCGGTCAGTATCCCGCTCGCCCTCCCCTGCCTTGGGCATTCGCAGGCCCACCAAAGCCGAGAGCATCCATGGTGTACCCAGGACTCTGGAGCCCCCTCTGCCAGGGACTCATCATTTCTGGCCTTTTTTTGTGGTGTCACCATTGCCTTTTTTTTGGAACTGTCCTCAGGGATATTCATCATTTCTCATGTCTCCAAGCTTCTCTGGAGTGTCACCCACACCCACTAGGAAGGGTCACCTTGCTAGACAAAATAGACACCTGAGTCCTCTCTGGCTTCACACATTGGCCTGTGAAATGTCTGCCTCCCAGGCCCAGGCCAAATGCGCTCTTCTGTGTCAAGTCTCTCAAGGGACCATGCCTCTTCCTTCCAAGAAAGCTCAAGTTCTCCCTCGACTAATGTCGTGGTGCTTTCTATAAAGGTCACTGGTATAGCACATGTATCGGTCACAGTCTGGGTCTGCAATGTGTTGGAGATTTGGCTCCCCAGTGCAGCCATGTTCACAGGTGGGGCTTTGGGAAGTGATTGATTCATGAGGGCTCGACATCATCAATGGATTGACCCTTTGAGGGATTCACAGCTGCATGGACTGTTGGGAAGTGGTGGAAACTTCAGGAGGCAGAAGCTAGTTGAAGGGAGTGGGTCTTTGAGGGCATGCCCTGGGGGACTATGTCTTGTCCTAGCCCCTTCCTCTCTCTCTCTCTCTCTTTGCTTCCTTGCTGCTATGAGGTGAGCAGATTTTCTCCACTATGTTCATGCCACTGTCATGTTTCTGCCTCACCCCAAGACTAAAAGCAATGGAGGTGGTTGACCAGGGCTGAAACCTCTGAAACCATAAATATTTCCTGCTTTAAGTTGTTTTTCTTGGGTATTTTGTCATAGTGACAAAAACCTTATTAGGTATTTTTTTCACAATGACAGAAACCTAACAGAAAATTGGTGGGGTTGTTGCTGTGACTATACTTGACCATGTTGTTTAGAAGACTTTGGAAGTTGGCAGGAGGATTTTGGAAAAGTTTGGAGATGTAGGCTAGAGAAGTCCTAGAATTTCGTAAGCAGAGCTTAATGGACAATTCTGGTGGAAGCTCAAAAGACCAGAATGCTGATAGGAATGCAGACACTAAAGACTGTGCTTATGAGGTCTCTGATAGGAATCTATTTAGAACTGAACTAGAGGTCATATGAATTAAATTTTCACAAAGAACTTGTTTACATTTTGTCCATGCCTTGAGGCTTTGTGTGAGGCTGGGTTTAAAGGTGATGGACTAATTCATCTGGTGGGGGAATCTGAAGGCAGCACAGCATTCAGATTGTGGCATAGATATGACTGACAGGTTTTAGTCAGGTTTACAATGAGAACAGGGAGCAAGAAGCAGAGTATGAAGATTTTAAAAAGCTTGAAGTTTGGCCAGAAAAGTGCATGTAAAATTGGGGAAATGAAGGTGTGGTTGCTGAAGAGATTAATGCCATTAATGAGAGACAAAGTTCTTTGCACCAACACAATAGGAAAGATGTCCCTTTGGGCTTCTCAAGAGTCAGCAAGAACTCACCCATCAGAGACTCAAGAATGTGAAAGTGAAAACTGGTTTGAAAGACTTGGCTTTGAGAATAGACTGCAAGGATGCCCTGTTCCCACAAGGCCACTTAGTTGCTTCCTCAATATCTGTTTCATATGTTTCAATATGTGTTTGGCTGCCCAGGTCTTGGTCCAAGAGGGCCCAACTCTTGCTTTTACTGGAGGCAGCTCTTTGCATCATCTACACTGTGCTAGCTTTTCAGACAAGAAGAATGCGAGAGGTATGGGGTTGTGGAGGCTTCCACTGAGGTTTCAGATGAGATCGGGTGAGTTCAGGGTGGTATGGTCATAGGCTTCCACGGGGATTTCAAAGGAAAGCCTGGGAGGCGAGGCTTTGTGAAGCAGGGTCAGAATCCACATCGGCAGCGCTGGAGAGGATGATGCATGAAGTTGTGAGAGTGAAGCAGAAGCTGCAGTGGAGACCCCAGGAAGTTAGTGATGCCAGGACTGCAGACCATCTGCCGAGGAGACCTGCATGCAGTGCACACAGCCAGCCACGAGAGAGGCTCTGTGGGTGTTAGCCTCCCAGGTGGAAGGGGTAGGGCCACCCAAGCTGTTTGGAGCTTACCTTATGCCACCAGGTGCCCCAGAGGCTGAACATGGAGATACAAGATTAAAATGTCTGCCCTGCTGGGCTTCAGTCTTGCTTCGTGTTTCAGACAGTTTTATGTCACTGTGACCGAAAGAAGTGACATGAGGAGAGAAAATCTAACTTAGGCTCACCGTTTCAGAGGTTCAGTCTGTTGGCCAACTCCACAGCTCTGGGCCCAAAGTGAGGCCGAACAGCATGGTGGAAGGCTGAGGGAGAGCAGAGCAGCTCAGGGCATGGCAACCAGGAAGCAGGAAGCGTTCTGCTAATCAGAGACGAAATATAGACTCAAAGACGTACCTCCAGTGACCTCTTTCTTTTGTGCATACCCTACCTGCCCACAGTTACCACCCAGTTATTCTGCACAGTGGATCAATCCACTGATTGGTTCACAGCTCCCATGATCTAATCATCCAACCTCTGAAAATCCTTGCATTGTCTCACACACGAGCTTCTGGGGGATGCCTCACATTTAAACCATAACACTTTGGTATGATCCTTCCTTTCTCTGCCCCTATTCCTCCCTTTGGAAATGGGAACGTTTACCCTGTGCCTGTCCCATCATCGTACTTTGGAAGTATGTAACTTGTTTTTAAACTTTTGCAGGGCCTATGCCTTGAGTCTCAGAGGACTCAGACGTCTGAGAGTTCTAGGACTACTAAAGACCGCGGTGCATTTTGAGATGGGCAAGCACCTTTAGGGGCCAGGGAGAAACTGTGATGGTTAGATCGGGAATGTGCCCAAAGGCTCCTGTGCTGAACGCTTGCTTCCCAATGCAGCAGTATTCAGAGGTGGGATGCAGGAGCCCTGTTTGGGGAGATGGCTTAAATTGTGGTTGACTACGGGCTTTAGACATGTTTAGACATTGGCGCCTTCCGTAGTCTCACGGGACTTGGCCCGGGATCTTGCGAGACTTGGCCGGAGATCTCGAGGGACTTGAGCGAGATTGCAGATGGGGTCTGCGCCATTTTGGAGGTTAGAGGAGCGTGGATGGCGTGTCGGGGTGTAGTTAGAGCCAGAGAGAAAAGTTATCAGAATAAAGGGCTGTTTGTTTCCAGTTCGTCTCTAAACTTCTTCCCGCGGCTTCTTTGCTCCAAGCGGCCATCGCTTCAGGCGACTACAGGGGGACTTTGGGGAAGTGATTGAATCATGAGGGCCCCAACCTCATTGACGGATTCACCCACTGAGGGGTTCGTAGCTGAATGCACTGTGGGTAGGTGGTGGAGGCTATAGGATGCGGCACCTGGTTGAATGAAGTGGGCCCTTACGGGCACATCCTTCGGGACTATATCTTGTCCTCGTCCCCTTCTCCCTTTCTTTCTGCTCCCCAGCTGCTATGAGGTGTGCATTTCTCCTCCTCCGTGTTCTCCCCACTGCGATGTGTCTGCCTCATCGCAGGCCCAACAGGAGCAGCGCTGACCAACCAGGGGCGGAAACCTCTGAAACTGTAAGCCAAAATGACATCCCATCCTTTGAGTTGTCCTCTCAGATATATTGTCACAGAGACGCAAAGCTGATGGAAACTGCCTGTGCTATTGTGTCCTGGTCTTCAGTGCCTCTCCTGTGCGAGGACGAGCTCCTGCAGGGCAGCGTCTTTTGCGTCTCTATCCCTCAGGGCCCAACAGGGAGTAGATGAACGATGAATGAAGACGTGACCATAAGACAGAATCACAGTGGACGGGGAGCCACCCACCTGGTACCTTGGGACACAGTAAGGACACCTTTGTTGTGAGAACTGAAGAATAATCAAGACAACCAAAGCCGTCACCATGGCCCTGCATTTCTGAACGGTGTTGATAAGATTTTTTCTCCTCTTTGGGGCAAAAAGTCCCACCTCCCCAATTTCAATTGGATGGCACTGACATAAGGTGGCTATTGGCAGTAGTAGTTTCCCTCCTCTCTCCCTCTCTCCTTCCTTCCTTCCTTTCATTTCCTTCTCCCCCTCCCCCCATCTCTCTCTTCCTTCCTTTCTTTCTTTCTCTCTTGTCATCCCAGCACATTTTCCATTCTCCTTCCTTTGGCTCTTTAAAGAACTACATCCCAACTCAGCGTGGACTTTCTGGGCCTGGAAATATCAGTCTTCTACCCTCATCTGTCTGTATGCTTGGAACCTGATCCTTTAGGGGCTAATGAAGGTGCCTTATCCACCTAGATATAGTAATTGGTTTAGGGATATTCTTGAGAAACTAGAGCACTTTGCAGGCCTTTTACTTTCTTTTCCATGTTGTGATCTTTAGCATTATTGGTCGGCATCTGACATGAGCTGTTTGTTTCAGAAGGAAAAAATAAGGCTGGCATGGGAAGAGAAGCAGGGAAGAGAGCAAGAACAAACATGAAAGACCCTGGGACCTTTTTTTGAGCCATTGGGTCCCTTCAGACATGGGTACTTCCATTCTGTGAATCAACCCACTCTCTCTTGTATGGTTTGAATTTGGAATGTCTGCCAAGTTCATGTTGTTAGTCCCCAATGCAGCAAGTTTCAGAGGTGGGGGCTTTTAGGAAATGATTAGATCATGAGGGCTCTGACCTCAGAAGTGGATTAATCCATTGGATCGATTCATCGATAGCTGGGTGGACTACTGGGAGGCAGGACCAAGTTGGAGGAGTTAGGTCACTGGTGGTATGCTCTGGAAGAGTTTATCTTCTGTCTGGTCCTTCTCCCCTTTCCTGGCTTCTGCGAGCTGAGAAGAATCCCTCCACCTCACCCTTCCACTGTGATATTTCTGCCCTGGACCTAGCTGAGCATGACTGTTCAGACCTCTGAAACTATGAGCCAGCATTGAAATGTCCTCCTCGAAGTTGTTCTTGTCTGGTTGTACAGTTGCAGTGATGAAAATCTGACTAACACACTTGTTTCTCAGCAAGTGGAGTTGGGATTCTGCCCCTTGCCATGGAAACAGGGTGAACACCACAGTGGGGAAGCAGAGGACTGTGTTTATGGCTCTTCCAGTGACCTGTCATCTAGAAATTTCCTTGTGGCCAAATCCCTGGAGCACATGTAGCGGTGGGGCACTGAGGCTCCCACGGGGAGGTTTGCTGGCTAGATTTTGCCCAGGTGTGTCCACCTGGTTGTATCACTGAGCCCCATCTAAGAGGACATCTACTTTACAGTGGACCGATCAGCTGAGGAAGAACCATAAAGAAGCAAAAAGAAAGTATTGGGAAATTGACACTTTTTCTATAAATGCTTTTGGTTGACAAAGTAACATTTCACAGGACCATTTCTGAATTGGAAGATGCAGTTGGTAGAGTTCTCTTTTCTATCCCCGACAGGTCTACTCTTAGAGGAATCCACCCTGTGTTCCAATTTTCAGCTACAGCCTGCTCAAGGAGAACAGAGGTGGCTCTCTCCTCCCCACACCACAGGGAAGCCACAGGAAGCTTTCTGTCACTCCTTGGCTGCTTCATGATTTTGGAGACAGAATGGTACTATAGAGATCAAAGTCCAACGTGCACATTTCCTGAGTTAATAACACTGAGGGGCTGACTCCTTAGTGGAGGGGATAGACTTTCCCCCAGTCTTGACCAAGATTTAAGGGAGTGATTTCCTAAGGTTGCACTTTTGGCCTTCTTATCCCAGAGCAGCCATATTTTCTTTTATTCATGTACTCATTTATCATCCATCCACTCATCCATCCACCCATCCCTCCACCCATCCATCCATCCACCCATCCACCCATCCATCCACCTCCACCCACCCATCCATCCACCCATCCCTCCACCTACTCATCCCTCCACCCATCCATCCATCCATCCATCCACCCACCCACCCATCCACCCACCCATTCACTCACCCATCCATCCACCCATCCATCCATCCACTTATCCATCCACCCATCCACCCATCCACCCATCCATCCACCCATCCCTCCACCCACCCATCCATCCACCCATCCCTCCACCCACCCATCCATCCACCCATCCCTCCACCTACTCATCCCTCCACCCATCCATCCATCCACCCACCCACCCATCCACCCACCCATCCATCCACCCATCCACCCATCCACCCACCCATCCATCCACCCATTCATCTACCCATCCATTCATTTTGCATTCATTCATCTTCCCATCCATCTAACCATCCATCCATCCATCCATCCATTCATCCACCCATCCACTCACCCATCCCTTCACCCATCCATTCATCCACCCATTTATCCACCCATCCCTCCACCCATCCACCCATCCATCCATCTGTCTGCCCAGCCACTCATCCATTAATTTCTCATCCATTTATCCACATGCCATGGTGACAATTACAGTCAGCCATTCCAGGGGTGGGTAGAACAATCCTAATCTTACTTGCTTTAAGTGGTCCTAAAACATGGATCTGCAAAACAAGATACCCATAATTGTCTGAGGAAATATATTGTCATAACTCTTCTCTAGAGTACAAATGAGGAATGAAATTGAGAAATTGGATGTGATTTGGAAGTCATTTGGGATAATATTTTATCTGTCAGGCTGAAAAAATTATATAACATCGGTCAGGTTGTGGGGTAAAATCCCTTCATTTACATTGTTGGTAGAAACATGATTTGCTTCAAACGTTTCAGGGGATGATTTTGTTAGAACTATCTAGTTTTAAATGCACATGTTCATTGATTAAGCTATTTTAATATTATAGATTTCCCCTAAAAATGTAATCTCAGAAATATGCCAAGAAATGAATGTAAGGATATTTCTTAGATCATTGTTTATAAGAACACAATCCTTAAAATAACCTGAACAACAATAGACAGGGGATTGATTGGTCAAATAAATTATGGTATAGTCTTCGGATACAATCTCTACAGATGATTAAAAAGCGAGGAAGATGCAGATGCAGTAAGGTTTAGCAATAATCATTGTGTTTGGATTTAAAAACCAAAACCAAATCAATCAATCAATCAAACAAACAAACAAACAAAAAACGAAGAAACATCCTAATTTTCGATCAGTGAAGGAATGGAATGAGTTAACTAACTCTGGTTTAGTCATATAATGGAATACCATGGAGCAACTGAAATGAGTAGCTACATGGACTGAATGTTTGTGGCCTTTAGCCTTTGTTGAAATCCAATCCCCCAACACGGTGGTGTTAGGAAGAGGGGGTCTTTGGCAGGTGATAGGTGCATGAGGGTGGGACGCTGGAGCATGAGATTGGAGCCCTTATGGGGGACACCCCAGAGAGCCCTCCTGCCTTACACCATGAGAGAACACAGCCAGAGGGTGTCTTCTCTGAACCAGGAAACAGGTCCCCGCGGGACACTGTGTCACCAAACACCTCAATCACTAGACAGCTTCATCTAGGACGCCCCCTGCAGAACTGTCAGAGAGAACGGTTTGTTTGCTCAGGCCACTCAATCTATGGTGTTGTTGTTACAGCTAAGACAATACCCTAGCTCAACCTACACCAATATGAATACATTATTATAAACATATGTATCGAGCAAAGCAAATTCTAGGAAGATAGAGTTGATATCATTCTACTTATTCAATATTAAATGTACACAAACCCACAATATATTGTGCATTAATATAGACCCATGCAGTACTATTATAAAAATGTATGTGAAAATCATATACACTGAACTTAAAGATAGCAGGCACTTTGGGGGGTAGGAACAGGTTGAAACTTGGGGGTTTTACTGGTATCTCTGATATGAACATTTTCCTCCCTCCCTCCCTTCCTCCTTCCTTCCTTCCTTCCTTCCTTCCTTCCTTCCTTCCTTCCTTCCTTCCTTCCTTCCTTTCCTTCTTTCCATCCCTCCCTTCTTTCCTCCCTCCCTCCCTTCCTCCTTCCTTCCTTATGTTCTTCTTTCCTCCCTCCCTCCCTTCTCTTCCTTTCTTCTTCTTGGATCTGAAGCAAATAAAATAGGCAAACATATCTTGAATCTGGATGGTACATACATGGATGTCTGTTATATTATTTTCTGTATGTTTGAAAAATTTTGCAGAAAGCCAAATATATTATGTTTCCCTTTGGAGTTAGCATATGTTAGTGTAGAGGCTGGTATCAGTGTAGAACATTTTGTTTTCTTGGTGAGATACACATGGAACTGCTAGCAAAGTGCAGCTTTTTGGGAGACACAAGAAGTCAGGTTTGGGGGAGGGATGCAGAGAGAGATTTCTGCATTTCATTTAAATTCCTTTCTGGACTATTTGAATATTTTAAGACAAGTGCACCATATTTCCCAATCATCTATCCGTCCACCCATCACTACATCTGTATTATATCTAACAGGTTATCTGAATGTTGGGACTATACACCATTTTTATTCTGTTCTTTAAATCTCTCTAATCAAAAATCTAGACCTTACTATTTAAATGCAACAGTCATTTGTAATTGCTATGTTAGTAGAAATTTAAAATTCATTTCTGACAACTTGGCCCTGCATTTTAGCAAAGCTTTGTTCTGAGGATAGAGGACATTTTTGTTTGTTTTTAAGTTTGTTTGCATGTTAAGGGCCAGAGAAGCCTCTTGAGACAACCAGTCCAGTCCTCCTTGTGGAGGATCAGCCTGAGGCTGGGGGAACTCAGGTGCAGGTCTACAGCACGCTCGGCCTGGTGAGGTCACAGGTGGGATACTCGGCCTGGTGGGGTCAGGTACAGGATGCTCAGCTTGGTGAGGTCACAGGTGGGATGCTCGGCCCGGTAGGGTCAGGAGCGGGATGCTCGGCCCGGTGAGGTCAGGTGCGGGATGCTCGGCCTGGTGGGGTCAGGTGCAGGATGCTCGGCCTGGTGGGGTCACAGGTGGGATACTCGGCCTGGTGGGGTCAGGTGCAGGATGCTCGGCCTGGTGGGGTCAGGTGCGGGATGCTCGGCCTGGTGGGGTCAGGTGCAGGATGCTCAGCTTGGTGAGGTCACAGGTGGGATGCTCGGCCCGGTGAGGTCAGGTGAGGGATGCTCGGCCCGGTAGGGTCAGGGCAGGATGCTCGGCCCGGTGAGGTCAGGTGCGGGATGCTCGGCCCGGTGGGGTCAGGTGCAGGATGTCAGCTTGGTGAGGTCACAGGTGGGATGCTCGGCCCGGTGAGGTCACAGGTGGGATGCTCGGCCCGGTGAGGTCAGGCGCGGGATGCTCGGCCCGGTGAGGTCAGGAGCGGGATGCTCGGCCCGGTGAGGTCAGGTGCGGGATGCTCGGCCCGGTGGGGTCAGGAGCGGGATGCTCGGCCCGGTGGGGTCAGGAGCGGGATGCTCGGCCCGGTGGGGTCAGGAGCGGGATGCTCGGCCCGGTGGGGTCAGGAGCGGGATGCTCGGCCCAGTGGGGTCAGGTGCGGGATGCTCGGCCTGGTGGGGTCAGGGGTGGGATACTCAGCCTGGTGAGGTCGGGTGCAGGATGCTTGGCCTGGCGGGGTCTGAGAGCCATGCAAAGCATCTCTCCACAATCAGAGCTGCCAGAAAGACTGTCTCTGCCTGCACCTGTCTGAGAACTGGACCAGAGAGATGGGGTCGCTCTGGGGACTGTCCGTCTGTCTGTCGGCGGGTGGCAGGTCTGTCTTGGCTCTAGCCCACTTGACTATGGAAGTTCATGCGTCCCCTGTACGGGGAGCCCGTGTGGACAGACAGTGAGCAGATAGCTGCAGCTGGTGTCACTTACACTCCAGAGAACAATTCCGGGAATTAATGTCTTCTAATCCTGCAAATAAGGTGGATGCACCGCGGTGCTGGACCCTAAGCTGCAAGGCGCGAGTCTTTGCTCTTACTTCATAAATATGCATATAAGCTTGCACCGCCATCACCAGCAGGAGGGGCTCCACCATCCCCCTGCCTGCAGTGAGGGCCAAGGCCTCCTGCTCCTTCCCAGACCAGGGAATAAATGAGGTCAATAAAACCTTTAAAACAACGCCTGATGAGACAACGTCAATAGATAATGTGAAAAACTCACGAGGGATCCTGATACCAATTGCGTTGGATGGCTTTAAAAAGGAGAGTACCAAGGCTTGGGTGCTTAACTGTAACATCTTTCATTTTAATAATAGCCTTTATGTACTACAATAAGAAGTATCAAAGTCCATTAAGTATAATGGGCTGATCCTACCTGGGACATGGAAGCCAATGCGTCACCCTCCAAGGCTGGTGTGGCACTTTCGGGCTGTTAGCACTTCCCTTTGGCTCTTTGGTGGTGGAGTTTACGGAGGGAGGCTCCTAGGCTGTCTGGTTCTTTGTTCATGGGCCTGGGGTCGGCCTGGGGGGCCGGTGCTCAGGGGGTGGACGAGCCCTGGTCAGCGGGCACGGGCCAGGGGGAGGACGAGACTTGCCAGGGAGAGACATTGAGGGCACACAGACCTCATGGCCGAGTGTGGAAGAGCAGGAGGGAATGGAAATGGGAGGGCAGCTTCCCAGGGGGTGGCCCAAAGGCAGGGCAGAGGGGTGGGGAGCAGGGGACAGTGGCCGGTGCCTAGGAGGAAGGGTGAACAAGTGCTGGGCGGCTCCAGCCCCCGGGCCCTGGGTGGCCTGGGGAATCAAGGTGCCCAAGAGGGCCTGGGAAAAGCCACGCAGTGCTGGGCTGTGGTCACTGCTCCTCAGTGGGGTGCCCTTCCCAGGGACATGTGATCTGCCTGCGGGACTCAAGGCGCTGCCCAGTAACTTGTCTGCTACCTGCCCTGTGCAGAGGGGACACCAGGCCTTTCCTGATGGCGAGAACCCCAGGGAGGAGGGTCTCCACTCCAACCTAGACCCCAGAGATCAGCTTCTACTTCTTACTCTGAGTTCAGGGGCTCTGCCCGCTAAGGCCCGGCCGGCCGTTGTGCCACCAGATTCCCTGCGAGCGTCGGGCCTTCCTTCCAGCCCGGAGCCGCCCTGGGACAAGCCGGGCTTTCTCCTCCCGTGTGCGCTCAGTCCTCTGAGGCCGGCGGTGGAGTCCTGGCTCCTGGAGGGCTGTGGCCTGGGGCCTGTGCTCCAGGACCGGGACCATGTGTCCCTGTCCCCAGCCTGGGCCGTGGCTCCTTTGTGCTCTCTCTCCTGCAGGACGCTCGGCCTTGTGAGGTCAGAGAGCGACGCAAAGCGTCCTTCCACTACCAGAGCTGCGGGAAGACGCTCTGCTGGCACCGTCTGGGAAATGGACCAGAGAGCGGGGCAGCCCCTGGGGGGTCTTGGGGCGCCTGCTCCTGGTACTGAGGACCAAGGAGACAGAGGGGTGCCGTGTCTCTGCACGGGCAGAGGACGCCAGCACTGATCTGGTGGAGGGGCGGGGGGCCAGCAGCCGTGGGGAGCCCCTCTGCTCAGCAGGGCCTGAAGGGGAAGGGCCTTGTCCTCGGGCTGCGGGAGATACAGCCACCGCGGCCTGCAGCCGCTGGCCCTTCCCTTTGGCCAAGCCCTGCTGAAGCCAGTGGGCAGTGGGAGGTCCAGGGGTGGGTCTCCAGGGACAGAGCAGGGGCGGGGCAGAGCCGCCAGTGTGGCAGGGAAGTCAACCCTGGGGTTCCCGACTGCAGACCCCACGGGGTCCAGGCCACCCGGGAGCCCAATAGTTCCCCAGAGTCTGAAGTGCGACCCTCTAGCAGATCACAGCCAGGTCACCCGTGGCTCCTAAGTACCTCAGTCACCTTGAAGAGAAGCTGGGACGCGATCAGAGTCCTGCCCTCCTCCCTCACCCCACGCGCCATCAGTACCCGTCCATGTTCCGCAATGTCCATTCACTGACCTGAACATGTCCTCCCAACAATCTCCTGAGACAGGGAAGGCGGGGTGTGGCAAGGGTAAGTAAGTCACACGCCTGCGGTCACCTGTCCAGCCAGGGAGGGGGCTGAGATGTGAACCCAGGACCCATCTGCTGGCCACAGGGCTGCATTGTCTCATGGTGAACTATGGGCTGCCCCAGACCTGCCCTTCCAGTTGCCATCCTCCTCTGCCCATCTCTCACCTCCTCCCCACCCTGAGATGTCCTAAATCTTTCAATCGCTTCTTTGCCTCCTACTTATGGCATGAATAGTGGTGGGGTGGGAGAAAAATTAGACTTTAAAAATCAAAAAGGCTGGGTGCACACCTGTAATCCCAGCACTTGGGAGGCTGAGGCAGGAGGATCATGAGTTCAAAGCCAGCCTCAGCAATGGCGAGGCACTTAGCAACTCAGTGAGACCCTGTCTCTAATAAAATACAAAAAAGGGCTGGGGATGTGACCCAGTGGCTGAGTGCCCCTGAGTTCAATCCCCAGTACTAAAAAATAAAATAAATAAAATAAAATAAAAATAAAAAAATAAAAATAAAAAAGATTATGATGACGCCTCTCTGCCTCCCCCCCATATGTAATTAAAAGCAAAAAAAAAAAAAAAAAAAAAGAGAAAATGTATATATAAAATAAGCAAAAAAAGAAAAAAGAAAGAAAAGCTAGGAAGTCCTGATTCTTGGAGGTTTACTCTGATGATTTTGGACGCAAATATCAAGTGCAAATTTCTTCCTAAACAAGTGTCCCTGGTGTTTTTGGGGTGCTCCTGGATAGTTGACACTCGACTGCCTGCCGAGCCTGTTCCAGTTAAGCACATTTTTCCCCCCTAAAAACTCCCAGTCTGCACCTTTTGGGGAATCTTCTCTTTTCCATGGGTGAGGCCTGCTTCAGTCGAGGGAAGGAAGAGGCCCCCACTTGGGTCAATCCCCAGAAACAGAAGAAAGGAATTTCTCGGCCCTCAGAGTCCCCGGGGACACTTGGGGTTGTCCCTGACACCTCTCGTCCTGTGGCCTCTCGGGGAGCTTCCTAGTCCTTGGCGAGGGGGGCTGAGCACCCAGGGCCTCCTGGGGACCAGGGACGGAGTGTGGTAAGGCCAGAGGGTGACTCCACAGCTCAGAGTCACCTGTGCCGAGCCCCGTGTGGATGCAGGGGCCACTGTCCCGCCCCTCTGCTAGCCGGGGCTGATCCCTTCCGGCAGAGGTTTTCGCAGTCCTGTGCATGGAGCGGAGACTCTCGGGCTCACTCCAGGGAGGGCAGGCACAGCGTGTGGGCACTCCTGTGCCCAGCGTCCCTCCCACTGTGGAGGGCTGCTCACCAACCGCAGGACGGAGCAACTTCCCGCCTGTTTCCAGGAATCCCAGTTCTGGGCCCAAGAATATCGGAGGCCAGGCTGGTCCTAGCTCCTGCAGGGCTTCCTGGGAGGAGAGGCGGGGTGCGGGAGGTGTCGGGAGGCGGAGACACCTCTGCCCTTCTCAAGATGGAGAGACTTGCTGCTCTGCGGGCTGACCCTGTGCTGGAGCACCACACTTGAAGAACCAGGGCTGGGAGCCAAATCCATAAGGCTGATTTTCCTTCATTCCAGGACAGGGCTGTCCTGAACACACCCCTCTGTGTGTGTGTAAGAGAGTGGTGGGAGGGGGCACATGGGAGAGATGATTGGCTCAACTATCTGGTTAATCGTGCTTATCCTTAGCCAGGCGCGGTGGTGCACGCCTGTAATCCCAGCACTTGGGAGGCTGAGGCAGGAGGATCATGAGTTCAAAGCCAGCCTCAGCAATGGCGAGGCACTTAGCAACTCAGTGAGACCCTGTCTCTAATAAGAGACAAAAAAGGGCTGGGGATGCGGCCCAGTGGTCGCGTGCCCCTGAGTTCGATCCCAGATACCAAAGGGGGAAAAAATATCGTTCTTATCCTTAAAGTAAACATTAAAAAAAAAAAAAAAACCGATTGACTTGATTTGTTTGGTAGTTTTTGGTTTCTGAACTAAGCAGAAAGCACAGAGTTTCCACATCTCCCTTCCGTCCTCAGCCAGTTTTTCTGAGTAACGTTTTGCGTGGACCAAAGCTGGATGTTCCTGGAGAAGGGAGATCTTCACTGAGGACCCCCAAGCCCACGGACCCTCCCTCCCAGCACTGGGTTTCCACAGAGGTAGAGGAGAAGCCCGCGACCTCCGAGGACCTGGTGAAGGGTCATCGGTTCATTGGCCTCATTCACTCAACGAAGGCATATGGCCTGGAGCCTTGTCCCTGCCCAGGTGTGGGTGTGGGCACTGACGTGGGCAGGTGGCCAGGCCTGTGGCTGACTTGAGGGTGCACCTGTCTAGGAGCCCAGGAAGCCCAGACGTGAAGCATCCAGGCCAGCTTGACGGACCCTGGGAAGAGCTCCTCCTACGGGGCCGTGTCTAGGGCGAGGCGGATTCAAGAGACGCGAAGGAGGAAGATGGGTAGGACTGACTGCGTGGCTGGTGGGGAGTTCGGGGTGTGGACAGGGGACATCCCCAAACAGGGTCTTGGGCAATGAGTGGATGGCACCACCCAAAGGCAGGGGTGCAGGCTTGGAGGGAACGGTGCCTTCAGCTTCAGGGCAGGGGTCGGGGGCTGACGGGCTTTGTGAGTACCAGAGGCATTTGGCACCTGGGTCGGGAGTTCAGGAGGGGCCTCTGCTCAGGGCTGCATTTGGAAGGCATCATTGGCAAGGTGGATGGAACCAGGGGAGGCCACGGGGCAGGGGAGGCCGGATTCCAGATATCCAACAAGTAAGAGGCAGCAAGACGACTGGTCGCCAGGCCTGATGCAGCAGGGCCAAAGTGACAACCCGAGGACCCAGGGTTGAGGCTGGCTTCCCTGGGCACATGTGTTTCCAGAAAGAGCCCGGACGGCAGAGCGAGATACCAGGTCCTGGCCCTGCCAAGCAAGGCCACAGCCCGTCAGCCTCTGAGGTCAGCAGTGGGGGCCCAGGGGTGCACTCAGACACCTGCCAAAGACCATCCTGAAGCCAGCTTCTTGTCCCCTTATGGGAAGAGCAGGACAACAAAATCTGAAAGACAAGCTTTAGTCAAATGACACTTCTGATCACTGATTAACCCTTGGGTTCCATTTACTTTTAAAGCCGTTTGCTTTACATTTCTTCCACCCTTGCTACGCAGCGAGGTGAGAACGTATTTCTTGGCACGCAGGGCCACTGAGTGTGGTTCACACTCGTGTGGTGTCCGACCTGTGCCTCTGAGTGAGGGCTGTGTTAACACCCCCGAGTGTGAGGACTCTGGGACACTTCCCTGTCGACTGATGGGTGTCCGTCCCCTGGCAGGGAAGCTGAATGGAAATGGGTCTCAGCCTGCAGCTGCTGTATGGAGAGCACCGGCCACAGCGCCAGGCAGCGGGTGCTCAGCAAGTACTTGCGGAGTGAGTGAGCACCCCGAGAGACCTGTCTGGGCCCTGCTCACAGAGTCATCTACTGTCGTCGCCGGAAAGGGATTGCAGCCTGGAACGGCAGCGCCGCGGGGAGGAGTCCGGAGACAGGATGGAGACGAAAAAATTCTTTAATCTTTCTGTCTCTGTCTCTTGTAATTTCTAACACCACATACACACTCTCACAAGAAACCAAGGCACCTACTCTTACAAGAAACTACAATATATCTATACAATAGCGATAACCCTGTCCGTTCTCTCTCAGGTCTCATCCCATGCGCCCGAGCAGGAATGGCGCTAGCTCGATCTGCTGAGTCACGGCTCAAATCTCTCGAGATCCTGGGCCAAGTCCCGCGAGATCCCAGGCCAAATCCCGTGAGACTACGGAAGGTGGAAATGCCCAAAAATGTCTATGGCCCGTAGTCAACCACAATCTTAGCTATCTCCCCAAACAGGGCTCCTGCAGTCTCCTTACCTGGGATTCTGCCCCCACCAAGCAGACCACATTTCAGCAAATGGCGCTAACTGTGACAGAGCTTGTCCTCACGCTGATCCCTGATTGCACCTGTGGGACTCTTGTCCGGTCTTGTCGGGTGGAGGAGTCTAGGCTGCCGCTGGGGTTTCTTCTGCTCGTGGGTTTGGCCCCGAACTCTCCCCTCAGTGTGGCCCAGACGTCGGTCAAGACCAAGCTCCCAGATAATGTTCCCGAGAGGGCCTCGGTCTTCTCCCATGGGCTCACCACGCCCTGCCCAGCTTCAAATCCAGATTCTGAACTAGTGGAGTGGGCAATGCAAGGTACCTGTCCACTCACAGGAACGTGAGGAACTAGCTCAAGGATCAGAGGTCACCAAACTGGGGACACAGGACAGAGTTAATCTCCAAAAGAAAAACCTGTGTCTTCCTTAAGCAGCTTGGCCTTTGAACATGGGGACTGCAACATGGTCCCAAGCAAGGCGGCTGCCATGCCCTCCCCTCAGCAGTCTGGGTCTCCAGGAAACCCCTCGATGCCAGCAGGGACCTCGCTGCTCAGCACCATGGTGGTTTGTTGAGCACCTGTTTTCTGCCTCACAAGTGCCTCCGGATAATGGGGATGGACGAGAAACCACGGTTCCTGCCCTCAGGGAGGCTGAGTTTGAAAGAAGCAGCGGCTGGCTCCAAGGTCGGCGTAGCCGGGGAGGGACGGCGGATTGCAGGACAGCCCTCGACACTCCCACCGGCCACCTTCTCCCATCTCCTCTGCAGCCTCCGATACTCTTCCTCTCCTCTCCTCTCTGAAGGCCCGCTCGGCCCTCAGTTCACACCCCGGGGTGACAGCTTCACCGTCTTGTGTCCCCCGTACCTGGCGCATGCCTAGCAGACGCTCGGGCAAGGTCTGTGGGAGGAATAATGAGAAGAGTCAGGACAGCAGGATCGCGGAGTCCAGGATCCAAGTGAAGGGACCGCGTCCCGTGTCTCTAAACCTGTTAGGAGGCTGGGGACCACCGTGGCTCTCAACATACACTTTCGGAAAATTCAAATGACTCGCGGGAAGCTCAAGAGCAGCCGGCACTGCGTTTCCGTCCCGCTGCCTTCTACACGTGGGGCATTTCTCTTTCAAGTTGTCATCTTCCTGCTCCAAGACTGGGCAGAGAGCAGGTCCTTGGGAATAGGGCTGGACAAGGACGTGCTCCTGAGACTGTCGCTGGGCAGGGAGGACGCCGTGCTTCTTCAGCTGCGGTGAAGGAACAAGGCTGGGGCTTCCCCTGGTCTTTGTGTCTGCCGTGGGCTCTGACAGGCGACCTCGCGCTTGGCAGTCTCTGGGATGGCTGTCACCCAGCAGGGCCTGTCTGGGGCCAGCGATGGCACAGGGCCGAGGGGCATTGCAGGAGGGAGACTGATTTTCTCTTCTGCACATAGAATATGGTCTTGTCCCCTCTCACGATGCCCAGGACTGGCACGATGCAGCTAGACCCCAGTGGCTCGAAATCTATGTTGGCTTGTCACCTAATTGACAATACAGGGGATTTATGAACTGGCTAAACAAAACATTGCCATTGCTTAAAATAACATTTGACATACTTTGCTTTGAGAGCAGAGCGCCATTGCCCCCGCCGTGACAGCATCGTGGGGGGTGCCAGGTGTGTGGGGGGTGCGCTAGCTCGCCTGAGTCTGGCTCCCCCTCTTTGTGCAGCCTTGGAATGGAAAGGTCCTTTTTTTTTTTTTTCTTTTTTTTGAATTTTTTTCATCTTCAGTGGACACTTCTTTCTTTCTCTTCCTTTCTCTAATTTTCTGGCCAGCTCTCGTTCCTCGCTCTCTTGGTCCTGCGGAATATGGACTGACCTGTTGAAGCCACAAGTCTCCTGGGAAGGGAAGGTGTGGGGACAGGGCAGGGTGGGGATGGGGCAAGCGTCTGGGTGGCCACAGCTGCCTGGGGTGTGTGGCTTGTGGTCAACGCGACATACCAGCCCGCTGAAGAAAGAATGGAAACCCCGCCCAAACTCTCATGGGAACCCTGCTCCTGCCCCCACTGGCCTTCGTTCTGGAGTGCTGTCTCCTAGCGTGCGGTGCTGCGTTGGGTCTCTTGTCTTCCTTCCACACTGCACGTGTTCCTTGAGTTTCTGATGGGGTCACGTCCCCTTAAACCCAGGGCAAGTTGGAAGCCCCATGAGTTGAATATGCATTTGCTACCCCTAACCTGCGGAGCACCCCAGCTCAGCCACCCAGCGCCCTGACGAGTGTCGGTAGCTTCCCCTGGGGATTGCGGGTCGGCCTGGCATTCAGGGGAGAGATTCAGCTGCATCTCGCCAGCCCACGAAAAGATCCCAGTTTCAAAGTACAGTCGCCTTTGCATCGTCAGAAATGTGAAACCCGGCAAGTCAAGCCTTGGTAGGTTGAGTCCGTCCCTGTATCTCAGAGCCTGACTTCCAGCCCCACATCCTGGAAATCCTTACCAAGACCCAATGGCGGAACAGTGACCGTCAGTGGCAGGAGAATATTCTGTGCGGAGAGAGTGACCTCATTTAGGCAGATCTTTCTGACTTTGGCAGGATTTAGGATCTTTTCAATATGCAGTGATGGAAAATTCTAGAATGAACAGCCAGGTGTGCATCACTCCATTTCAGCAGAACCTTTCATTTTGGAAAGTTGTCAGTGGTATCACGCCTTCCCACCAGTTTCTCTCCCAAAGGACGGTCTCCACGGACCTTGACATTGCCGTCTCTACCATGGCTGACCAGCACTAAGCGTCTTTAGATATTCCATACTATATAATTAGATGGCGGTGACGGTTGCTCCACTCTGTCAATACACTAAAAATTGTTGAATCATATATTTAAAATAGATGAATTTTATGGTATGTAAATCACATCTCAATAAAGCTGTTAATAAAAAGTGGCTTAGTGCCTGTACCTGCAGAAATATTTTTGAGTTGAGTTTTTACCATCCAATCTTGTTTGGTTCAAATGTCCCTGCAGGGGACAGGAGAATACAGGGGTGCTTGCTGCTGGCTCCTAAGGACAGCAGAACCAGGCATGCGGGGCCTCATTCAAAGTTTCTGCTTATGGATTCTGAGCATTTGCTAAGTGGCAGGGAGAGTTGGCACCTGAGATATGCCAGTGAGCCAGGCACATCTTGGTCCCTGTCCTCAGGTTCGCAATCCAGTGAGAAGACAGTGTCCTCGACAGTGTCCAATCCTCCTGGCTAAATGTGCATGCCCTGTGAAAGCAGGACGAAGGTCCTCCTTCCAGGTGAGCAATTGCTTACCACGTATTTATTGGTGCCTAACAAAATGCCTCCAAATTTATTATTATTAGAACAGTAAGTTAACAATTGTTCTATTTTGTCTCATGATCCTGCAGGTCAGGAGGGTGAACAGGGCTCACCAGGAAATTGTCCTTCTCTGTGTGGTGTTTGATAGGGTCCCCCAGTGGCGTTCAGCTGGCTGATGGACTGGTAGGGAGGGTTCAAGTTGTCTGGCACCTTGATGGGGATGATTGGAAGGCTGGGCTCCACTGGGTCCTGCCCATCCCTACTTGGACTGGGGACATGACATCTCTGAGGTCCAAGATGCACCGGTGTCCAAGGGGGCTTGGGGGTGGTCAGTTTCTTAAGTTGTGGGCTAAGGCCCCAGCTCAGTATTGCTTCTGCTATATTCAAGTTCCAAAGTAAGAAGACTGCTCTGATTCACCGACCAAGCATTGTCTGCTCGGATTCAAAGGGTCGGGCATAGATCCTACTGAGATGGACGAAGAGTTGGCCGCCATCTTTAATTCATCACTTACTAAGTTTGGTGTTTGAGTTTACTTGGCTTTCATTTGGTGTTAGCAATGACGATTAGTAATTTTATGTGGGGACTTATCACATCTCCATATAAAGACCCTTTAAGTCCTAGGAATTCAGCTGAAGCCACAGCTCAGGAGTGTATAAGTGGTATAAAACTTCCTTTAACCCTTCCTCTGTCTCACTCTTCCTTTTCCCATCACTAATCACTGCCGTCAACCCCATCTTCCTCTTCAGATGGTCTTAGCATTCTCAGAAGCACTGGTAATCATGTGTAAGTAATCACGTATTTATAATTTAATACAATAGCATGACACTACACATACCATTTTGTAACTTGCTTTTTCCCATTTACCAATGTACTCTGGACTTTTAAACAGGTCTTATTTGAGAAGACCTAAAACACACCTGGGTAACCCAGGTCTCCTCCTTCTGGAGCAAGTTGTCATTGGTGGAAAACAGATGTACGTCATTTTTGTCTGTGGTGGTTTTCTTGAATATATGTTTATTTAGTTATTTAAACTGGCAAATAAAATTGAATATTTGTGGTGTGCGACATGAAGTATTGAATATGTATATGATGTGGAGTAGCTGAATGGAGCTAATTAGCATATGCATCATTTCACATATCTCTGTGTGTGTGTGTGTGTGTGTGTGTGTGTGTGTGTGTGTGTTAAGAACACTTAAAATCTACTCTTTGGGATTTTCAAGAATACAATACATTTTTATCAGCCAGAGTCATCTGCACATCTTGACTTGAGAAATTACGTATCAGACTAGCCACAGGGTTCACAAGCACTGCATCCTCTAATGACTCAACCCAAGGTCTGTGCTTTTCAATAAATTTGGGATGCACATCTTATAATAAAAACCATGCCAGCATTTCATCTGGGAGCCATAAGATCTGCGTTCACATCCCAGCCGTGTCTTAGCTGCGTGACCTCGGCTGCATTTGTTTCTTTCACCTGTCAGTTTCCTCATCTGAAAAATGGGGTTTCTCGGCCTACCGCTGAGGGTTTCGAAGGAGAATCGCGTGAGGCTGATGCAGGCGACTTCTTGGGTCTGCAGGTTGTAACCCATCCTCAGTGTCAGTGTGCCCAGTCTCCCTTGTGGCCGTGGATGATGGGCTCCGAGGACGGACGCTCCGAAGGAACTTCTGATGCCAACAAGTCAGAATACAGGAGCCTCAAGAGAGTCAAGTGGGTGCATGGGTGCAGAGATGCTTCGTTTAACCAAAGGAAAACCCATTTCTTTAGAGGCCCCCAAGGCCGGGACGCTGTGCGTGCACACGGGCTGGGGCGACTGGTTATTTCTCCAGGGTCGACACATCCCTAGTGCGTGGCTCTCACGTCAGCCCTCATGTCTGTGGCCAGGGGTTCCGTCTCTGCCCTCCTGGGTGCGCGCGCTCGCCGAGGTCTTGGAGCAGGCTTGTGGTCCTCTGGCCCCCAACCCCCGACTGTTTTGCTCCAGCCGCTGTCGGTGGCAGGTAGACCTCTCCTCTCTGTCTCTGTCACCTCCTCATGCTCCAACAGAGCGAGGCAGGAATGAGGTCCTCAAGCACCTTTCCCCCAACACGGGACACAGGGGACACCCGAGAACCTCACTGTGTTACACAAAAAGCCCTGGTGAGCTTGGTGCTGGGCCTGCAGTCATAGTCGCACTCTCCTCTATGGCTACGATGAGGGACTTGCGGCTGGCCAAGGCGGGCGCTTGCAGACCTGCACCCAGCTCTCGCCTTGGCACTGTTTCGGGGATCCCCGAGGAGCCTGCGGGATCCCCAGGCCTGGGGTCCTTGTCCCCCCATCCTCCTCCTCTTGCCCAGAGCCGATGACTGCAGCCTTCACACAGCCAGCTCCCCCAGCCGGGCCTGCCCACCCTAGTAGGCCTTGGCATTGGGCAGAGGTCCTGGAGCTGGGCTGAGCCCAGGTGGAGTGGGACCCCAGCCACCAGCCACCCGGGATGGGCCCAGCCCGCCTCTACTTCTGCATCAGGGTTGAGAAATCGACTCTGAATCCAGACAGGTCCGTCTCTGGTTTACTAGTGACCTTGAGCAGGCTCTGACCTTCCTAAGCCTTCCTAAGCCAACCGCTCCTGTGGGGAGTCAGGAGTGCGGCGGGGAAGGTGTCCCTGTCTGCACCCGGGTGTGCGGACGAGCCAGGCTCACGGAGCTTCAGTGTGAGCAGCCGATCAGAGGCCACAGGGCAGGAACCAGGGGTGAGAGGAGAACAGGCCCGGGATGGTCGGGCCAGGCCGGCCCTCCCTGTCCCCTTCCCACACTGTCGCAACAGAAGGAGTCTCAAGAGAATTCCAGGGTTAATACAACTAAACATCATGAAATACACCCGGGATGAGGCAGATTCTATTCTAAGTTTCTCACGAAGCTTCCGCTGTGAGTTTGGCTGACGTGATCACCACCATTTTGCTGGTGTGTCGCCGCCTGCAGCAACGATTCCATGGGCAAGAATTCGGAAGCAGACTGGAAAATGAATAGGCTCTTTATTCTTGATTCTTCTAACTTCTCTCTCCGGCTCCAACAACCTCTCCAACTCCAACCACCTCCCTAGCCAACCTCACCCGGTTAAATACTTTTTGCCTTGACAAGTATACACGTGTCAACAGCTCACACTTACAGGTGCGTCACCCAGTGTTCATGGGCATAGAAGGATTCTTGGATAAATGCATGAGTATCAGGTGAAAATACTGAAACACCTCTTATGGCTCTCAGCTAGCTGCCACCTTAGCTATCTCCTTGTTAGGGCTCTTACACTGGTGGAACAGCTGAGGCACGGGACAGTTCAAGGGCTACAACCAGGTCCCCAGGGCTGACTCCTGCCCAGCTCTGCCCGCTCCCGCCAGGCTGCCTCTGCTCTCCCCCCTTGGTCCGGCTCTCTACCCACAATCTCCTTCCCACGTGCTGCGACTGCTGCCAGGAGCAGGCCCCAGCTCCCCTCGTCCCGTCTCCCTGGAGGAGGCCTGTTCTCGGGTTACGATGGCCCACACGCTTCTCCTGGGTGATGGGGCACGTGCAGCTAGCACCGTTCTCTTGCGGAGGAGAGACTGTATTTCTCTGAATGGGGACCAGCCTGCCACTGCTGCCCCCAACAGCTCTGGTGAGAATGCACCGCACGCTCCAGGCCTGGACTTTGAGACTTCAGCCTCCATCATCGGAGGCCCGAGCCTCCGTGTGGGAAGTGCGCTACCTGGAAGAAGAGGCCCCGCCCAGAGACCCGGATGAGGAGGGCTGCCTGGCTTCAGCCCTCCGGCGTCCCTGCCAGGGCTCCAGGCACGTGAGCAAGGCTGCCTCGTGTCCTCCAGCCCCCCAGCTGCCCGTTGGACACCACTGAATCGAATCCCTGACCCGCAGGCTGTGAAAAGCCACCAGCTTGGTGGCCTTTGAGGTGCCGTGAGGGTTGGTCAGGCCACTGCTGCCACCAGGATCTATATGATGCTCAGACCGTGCAGTCGAGACTCCGGCTCCCTCCTGACCTGACTTGAGCTCCACCAGGCTGGGGACTGGGGGCTCGTTACTTCTGTGTCCCCAGCCTCTGGTGCCATGCCTGACAAATAGGAGACACTCCCCGAGGCGTGTGGCCCAGACCTGGTGGCTCACCAGAGTGTCGTATCTGCTCTCTCATTTGGTCCTCCATGAGACCCCACAAGCCGACCGTCACGGATGTCCCCGTGTTACCTTAATTCAGCAAATATCTATGGAATGCCCCTGTTCCTTCCTGCTGCTCTAATCCCCAGGGCTGTGGCCATCAGCCAGGCAGCCAGATCTCTGCCCATGGTCTAGTGGGGAAAATGGACAAAACCAATATGTCACCTGCAGCTAGGTGCCAAGAGGACCACGAACAAGGGTGAGGAGAGGAAGAGAAAGGGGAGCAATCTTAGGCACCCCAGGAAGAGCTCTCTGGGAAGTGAGTGAGTGGAGACCTGGGCGGATAGAGAGCGAGGAGGCTGAGATCGGGAGGAAGGGCTTTAGTGACAGAGGGAATGACACGTGCAAAGGCCCTGGGGCACGGGCATGCTCAGGAGCAAAGGGACCTCAAAGGCCCTCAGGGGCTTGCTGAATAATGTTCCCCAGGATACCATGTTTGAGTCCTTGGAAGCTGTGTCACCTGTAATGGCAAAAGTGTGCTGAGAAGGATTGGAGATGGGGAGATGATCCCTGGCTGTCCAGGTGGACCCAATGCAGGGGTCCTAGGGAGAGAGATTTGACCTATGACCTATGGGGAGAAGAGCACGTGAGAGCAGAGATAAGGGGTTGAAGTGGGGCACCGCAGGGTGGTGAGCCCAGGCCAGCAGGTGGCCTCTGGAGGCTGGAGAAGTCAGGGACATACTGTTCCCCAGGGCCTTGGGAAAGAACCAGCCTGCTGACCCCTGGCTGCGCCTGGGAGGTGACCTTGGACTTGCAGCCTCCAGAACTGAGAGGAATTACTTGTGTCATCTGAAGCCCCAGGTCGGTGGGAATGTCACAGCAGCACCAGGGAACCTGCGTGCGTGCTCAAGTCCCCAGGGACCTTCTGCGTGTGTGGCCGACTGTTCTGAGCGCCCACCTGCCTGTCACAGCTTTGGCGATGTCCTTGGGGAAGGCGGGCTCCTAGGCCGCTGGAAGGCCCTGGACGGCTTGCAGGTTGGCACTGGTTGAGGTCTTTCCCTGCGGTTTGAAAACTAGCTACCAGCATGGTTGTCCCCGGAGGTCTTGTCTGCACAAGGCTGTCCCGGGGGGGGGGTCCCTCTTGAATCAGCCACCAGAGGGTTAGTGCACGATGGGGGTCCCTGGAGCCCAGTAGCAGGGGCCCACTGTCACCGGCCTGTGTCCTGCCCCACCATTTGCTGAGCCCTGTGGATGTCATTCTGGACTCCCTGTGCTCCCCAGCAGACCCCGCGGGTCGGGCTGTCCAGGTCCCTGCCTTGCATTCTGCACCTGGGGCCACAGGACAGACCCCGCCCTGCTGGCAGAGCCGCTGCACATGCTCATCAAACGCTCTCAGCTTCAGCCCCACTGAGAACAGAACCAAAGGAATCCAACGCGTGCCGAGAGGAAAGTGACTCTGAAGCAGGAATTAGGGAAGCTCTGCGGTCTTTTATTTGGAGGTGAAGGCTGTAAACAGACATTTTTTGAACCAAAGTCTGTCCACAAAGTGCAGGAGCACCCCGTTTTCTCCTGGGCCCCATCACAGGGGAGAACTGTGGGCCCAAGCACCCAGAGGGGGCACAGGCCCCGGCACCTGTGCAAGCTGTCGGGTGTAGGAACCCCACGGCCGCGCGTCTCCCTCTGTCCACAGCCTGCGGCTCTGCTCTGGGCTCTGGCAGTGTCTGGGACTCCAGAGAAGTCCCGCTCCCTGGCCAGCGTGGGGACTCTGCTTCCTTGGGGGACAGAGTCTGGAACGGAGTATCGCAGCGCCCACCTTCTCCCCTGACCCTTCAAGCACCACCTGCGTCCTCGGGACAGGGAAGCGCTAACGGTGTGGACCATGCCTTGTGCAGTGGTGGCCCACAGCAGGTGTCGTGACAGGGACAGACACTCAGACACCTGCAAGGGAGTGGTGGCAGCTCCCCTCGCCCTCCTTCATCCACTCACCCCTGGCAGATGGTTACTGAGCCCCGACACGTGCCCGGTGCCGTCCTTGGCACCAAGAACCTGACAGCGACGGGCCACACAAGACCGCAGCCTCCTGCGTCCCTCATCTCAGCCCCTCTCCTCTCTGTGGGGTGTGCCGGCTGTCCCCAGGCGCTGTCCCCTCTTCCTATGGCTCTCTGTCCACTGACCACTGCACCTAGGGGCTCCCCATTTCCAGGAAGCCTGACCTGACCAGCTGGGTTACAGGGGTCTGGCGCCCCCCCCCCCCTCGGGAACCCTCCTGTGCAGACGCCCAGCCGAGCGCCCGTGGTTCTCACGCTGACCTGCGTACAGTCCTGTCTGAGCCCCGCCGTGAGTGCCCACGAGCGGGGCAGCACCAGGGCTTCTCTGAGCCCCTGCGCCTACCGTCCCTGGGTTCCTGCAAAGGCTCAGCAGTGAAGTTCTGTGGAGACAATAAACGCGACATGGGCATGACAGTTGGCCAGGGTGTCCAGGGTGTCCAGGGCTTGTCTCCAAGACAGCAGTGAAGGGACTCTGACAGACTGCCCCACGGACCCTACGCGGCGCAGCCACCTGGAGTCCCAGCAACTCTGGAGGATGAGGCGGGAGGACGGACATTTGAGAGCAGTCTGGGAAACTTAGTAAGTCCCCGTCTCAAAATGAAATGTAGAAAAGGGCTTGGGGCTCAGCGTAGAGCACTCCCCAGCACACGGGAGCAGCCTGCATTCAGCTCCCAGTGCCCAGAAGAAAAGAGTGTGGCTTCAGACCCCTGAGTGCAGACCAGGGGCTCGCGGCTCCGCCTCCCGGTGGGGGCTCCGGATGGACGCACCATACACTAAAGTAGGCATGTCACTTTGGGGAAGCAAAAACATACACTTATTATTAAAGGATTTCAAAAGCAGCACCGTGAAATCCGATCCAGAGAGGACACTGCGCCTCTGTGCTGGGGCTGCCGTGTAACCCGCCCCGAACCAGTGACTCCAACGACAGAAAGAGGCGGCCACACAGTCTGCAGGCTGTCCAAGACGGAGGTGGGTGCTGGGCCACACTCCCTCCAAGGGCACCGGGCAGGGTCTCCTCCAGGCCTCGCCCCGAGCTCCCCGCAGCTCCTGGCTCCTGGCAGGGGCGCTCCAGCCTGCACAAGTCCTTCCCCACAGCCACACTGGATTAGGGCCCCCCAATGATGTCATTTGAACTTAGTTACCCTTGTCGAGGCCCTGCCCCAACACAGCTGCCCACTGAGGTATAGAGCGTCATCATCCGAATGGGGGCAGGGAGGGGAGCAGGATTTCACCCAAACGGGCAGCAAGGAGCACGACAGACAGAAATTCCTGCACGCTCTGTGACCGTCTGCCACCCCTCGGCCAGCGTGGAACAATTGCCGCTCATGCTTGGGAGATGAGGATTCTAGAACGTTCTATGCTCACACAACCCTCGATGATTTATCCCTCCATGGTAAGAAAAAAAAAAAAAAAAAGACAAGAGAAAAGATAAACCCAAACCCATGGAAAAAACGGGAAACCCTTTAAGACATGGAGTCCAACGTTCATGCTCTGATTCGCATCTTGTCGATTTGTGGATTTGCCTTCAGCGTGGCCCTGACGCCAGGGCTGGTGGGCAGCGGCATCTGGAGAGCTTCCTGCTGGAGACCCTGCGGAGGCTGATTGAATCCGAGGATTCCCGAGGGTGCAGAGGAGGCCGCCCGGCCTCAGGCCTCAGCAGGGCTGGGTGGAAGGCGGCTCTGCGTCCTGACCAGGGCAGACCCGGCCGGCGCGGCCTCCTTCTCCACAGACCGGAGAGAACTGGACTCCGACAGAATAGCAAAGTGGAAATTAATGTCTGCCGCTTGTGTACGGCCTAGACGTTACTTGCAAGAGGCGAACGGCGGGAGCGGAGCGAAGCCGTACATATGTTAAATTCACATCAGTAATAAAGATTAAGTAGAAGTTAATAGCATCCCAGTCATGCTTGTGGAGGTAATCTCCTTTCTGAAAATTCAAAATTAGATTTGGAGGATCGAAGCAAACAGGGGGTGAGACTTTGGCGTAATATTTTAATCAAATTGTCATGAATGAGTGGATACAATTAAGAATTCTGTCAGTCAAAGTGCCGAGGCCCTTTTGTTAGTCAGCAGTGGGAGGGGTGCGCTGGGCCATCTTGGGGAGAGATTAAACTTGACCTTTCCCAGGATCTTCGTCTGTGACCCTCTGGCTGGGCTCTGCCTGTCAGATGGCCATTAAAAATAAATAAATAAATAAAAGGTATGTGCACACATATGCGTGTGTACGTGTGTGAGTACACCCATGTCTCTGTGCATGTTTATGTGTGCACTTATGCATGTATGCACAAGTGTGTGTGATGCATGTGTGCACGTGCACACGAGTGCATGGATAAAACGTGTGTAAGCACCTGTGTACGCATGTGTGTGTACAGGAGTGTGGGAGGCAGGGTGTGAAAATGCAGAAACCGGAGCAAACAAAGGACTTAAGCTGAGACACTCCCGGCACAACCTGGCCGGAAGTTCTACCTTCAGTCTCATAGTCTCACACCTCTCCTGGTCTCTGCAGCTAGCGACAGGCGTTTTGCGTGTGAATATCCACGTGTGTGGCATGTGTCCACGTGAGCACTTCTGGGTAGCTCGGAGCTGTGTCTGCGTGCGGGTTAATTTCATCCAAGGCTGTCTGTGAGGCAGGATGTAACTGACATCCACCAACGAGTGAGTGACCGCATGCATTTGCTAACTTTGTCTCTCGTGTCATTCTGCAGTCACAGCGACTCCTGAGCCAGGTTGCACACCCTGCCGTCTCGTCTCTTCCGGCTTTGCAGTTTTCAAGAGCTGTCTCTCACAGTCCCTCTTAGGATGGCTGAGACTTGAGGCAAAATGTGCTCTTTCTCTCTTTCTACCACCCTCCCGTCACCTTCCCGATCCCCACGTAACATTGATTTATTTCTGGTTTTGATCCGTGGGTGCTGGGGTGGCGGCGAAAGACATTGGCAAAAATATCCTCCCTGCTTCCGTCTGCAGCCATTGGCTGTAGGTAGGAGTCTCTTATTTATCAGTGATTATAAATCAATAAGGAGATCTTAGAACAGCAAGACGAGCCAGGCTCCCCAAGCCTCTGGAGTTACAGACTTCAGCATGCATGAATGCAGTGTGTCGGATGCAGAATTCATTATTTTAAGCAGATTCAAGGAGATTTGAAGTTTTTTTTTTTTTTTTAATTTATTTTCTCCAAGGTGGTGGCTGCTATTGCTACTCCATCTCCCCTCTTCAAACCTGTGTTTGGGAAATAGACAAGCGTTTGCGACATAGGGTGACAATGTGTAATCAGTGTCCCTGTGGTTTATTTTACCTTTTGTTGTGGAAGAGAATAAAGTCAGAGTAACTTACAGTGCTCCCTCCACTTGGGTGAGCATTTTGAGGCCGAAGGACCTAATTATTTTTTAACACTGCCTTTACTGCATTTGCCTGGGGAATTATTTCAAATCAACTGACAGACCTATTGTGCTTGTGACATCACAGCAACTGGCTTTTTACACTGAAAACAAGCCTTCTGTTAATTCAGCAATAACACACCCCGCACGCAAAAATTGCATTAGCAGCGTCTAACCCGAGTGCTGAACACATTCAGAAATCAACCACTATTGCACTACAGGGGTTGAAAGGGAATATGCATCAAAATGCCTGGCATTTAATTTTTCCCCCCTTCTTCAGGAATTTAGCCAGTGAAATATAGCTGCCAGTGTCCCAGGCCTGCGCGCTCCTGCAATATGCTCTCGATCAATCAGATTTGCATAACTAAACTGTCTGCGAGCCCGCTCCGCTGCCCAGGTGCAAGGCCATTTGCATATAGAACAGTGAGGAGGTCCCAGGAGTCACTTCAGACCAGAGCGACTGCTGAGCCCGCAGTCCACACAGCCCAGGAAATGAAATTGGAATGACAAAAAAAAAAAAAAAAAAAGGGAGAGCTCGGCTGGAAGGGTGAAATATGCAGGCACGCTGCAAAGGTTATGTAGAGATTGCCAGGCAGCCCCTTCTAGCTGTGGCAAGACCCCACGTCCTCTGTGGCCACACCAGGGGGTGGGCGATGGTGAGGGTTGGGGTTCTGGGGCCTCCCTTCACCCACACTGTCCCCTCGAACCTTCCTGGCCTTCCCTCACATGAGCAAAGACTTTCTGGAACCTGATCCTTTTGCAAGACAGGCTTTCCAAATGGGCTCTGTCCTCCACCTAGCAGGGGCTGGTCATGCTTCCTGGCCACCACGAATTAACTGCTTCCTAAGTGCCAAGTCCCCAGGCTGAGTGCTGAGGGTCACTGTCCCACACAGCCTCACACCAGCCCTACCAAGCGGGGGGGTGGATGGGGGGGGGAGCATGATCACACCTGCATTTTCTGGAAGGCCAAGAGAGGCCAAGTCAGTATGTCCCCGCTCCCGTGGCTAGGAAGTTGGTGGAGCAGGATCCCGTCCTGGGAGTCAGGGAGACAAGCGAATTCCTCAAGGTCATGGCCGATCCTCTTGGTGTTCCGTGTCCTAGTCAAGTGAGGACTTACTCCACTGGCCTTCCCTTCTGAAAAGGGCCAAAGATTCAGCATCAGCTTCCTGTGGGGTCACAGCAGGATCCCTGTGGGCCCTTTTGCCCCCCTGGGTTGCTTCCTCCATAAGAAAATATTACAAATGACATTTTGCAATGAAGGTGAAGGTAGTTTAGGATGGACTCATTAGCATCATATGCATGTTTTTCTTCTGATTTTAAAATATATGAGAATTAAAATATTTCTGTGAACCCCTAGAAGTAATTCAGGCTCTGGGCAGTGTGCCTGGGTGCCCAGTGCAGATGTGGCCTGTTCTGCTGATCACATGGTCTCTGGGCAGCCTCCCGTCTCCCAGACTGCAGGGACGCCACACGCACACCTGTGAGGTGTGCTGCGCTTCAACGGGGCCTTACAGGGGGACTCAAAAATGTGAATTTCCTATGATTTTCAGGTGTCCCTAAGTGTTCTTCCAATTTCTTTTGCAACCATGTAAAGATCGTCCTTAGCTCCCTGACCTAGCAGACGCCCTGGTGTTGGATTTGGTAATAGGAGAAAACTCCAGGCCCATCTTCTGATAAATAACTATTTTCTTTTTCCTTTATCGATTAGGCGCTGCCTCATTTTGAGGGAGGCGTCCCTTTGTCCACCCAGTGCTAATGATAGGGCTAACTGTGTTCTCTCACATGCCTTGGGACAGCAGAGGGCCTTTAAAGCAATGACACTCCTGTCCTCACCAACATTTTTCCTCTACCTCTGGTGGGAAATTGTAATGAAAGTTCTGTCTTTGTCGTCCTCATTTAATGAATATGAATAGGCAAGGACTGTCTTTTGTGTCTTCTCCCCTGGCACTTGAGGGGAGGGCCTGGGGTGGGACTGGGGGGGGGTCAGGTCAGTGTCCCTCTTGGTTTGAATGTCACTTGTTGTCAGGTTGGCATCCTGGGTGGTTCCCATGGCAACGGCTTTTTGTGCAGGGGACAGGGTCATGCACCTTGTGTCTCCCTGAAAGGACAGTGGAGGAGTGCTCGCGCTCAGTGCTGCCGTCTCTCCTGATGGGTTGGAGCATGACCTGGAATCTGGGGGGATGAGGGCAAAGAGCAGGAAGCACAAACATAGTGCATCCGGATCACAGGCGGGGGGGGCGGCTGGGCTCCTGGGGACATGGGACAGGGGCAAGCAGCCCAGGCCGGGAGCGCCCCAGCTGGGCTGCCAGCGCCTTGAGTCGTAGCGAGCAGGTGGAACTTCACACCTGGTTCCCAGCGGACCGCCCAGGTGTGTTGTTGACAAGCTGTGAGCAGAGAGGCTCCAAGAGGCCCGTGGTAACTGGAGCCAGGCAAGCCACCTGGGTCCCTGGGCCTCAGCCCTCCTCACGGCCATGGGCCTTGCTCTGCTTGGGCTGTCTGCTTGGTTCCGGGGGTAGCCTCCTTTACTTTGGGGACCTCTGATTTCTATGGTGGTCTGGAGGCAGCTGTCCGATTGGACAGCAGGTATCGGCTGTGTTCTGATTCTCTAACCCAAAAGTCCACAGAGCAACGTGTCCATCCATCCACAGCTGTGGGCTGAGGGCCTTGTGGGCAGGTGCTGTGGACACAAGGTGCAGAAAACAAGCCACTCTCTGTCCTTGTGGATTTATAGACTGGTGACAGAAACAGGCCTTAAACAAACACTCAATGAACATAGAGTCACTAAGGCGGTAAATGCCAGCTACGATCAGCCAATACCTCACGCGTTCCTTTACGCGGTCAAACCAGTGCCAGGAGCTGGGAACTCAAGGATCAATCAGATGCAGACCCTCCCCTGGGGGGAGTGACCCTGCTGTGAAAATCCAGCTCTTGATGTGCAGTCCATCCGCCCTGCTTGGACTGCGTTGCAGAGTGACCCAGCTTCTCTGTGGCTCTGCGCCTCTGGGTGCGCTTTCTCTGGGTCTCGTTTCCTCAGCCCCAGCAGGGGCTGGTGAGGTTACCTCTAGGTGAGGGCGAAATGATGTGGTGGGTGCAGAGCTCGTGGGCACAGCGCCCAGCTCAGAGGAGAGCAGTCGAGGTTGTTGTCATGGTGAGGTGGGAGGCGGGGCCTGCGTCCGTCACAAGCACATTGACCTGGCGTCTGGAGACCACCATGTGCCCCTCACCAGCACGTCAGTGTCCTGCTCTGATCCTAGTGGCTGCCATTGGCAATGTGTTTGGCTGTTGGGGCAAGAGAGGGATCCTGTCTTTTATGGGGAGCGACCCAGTTTCATAACCAATGTTCTTGTTTCCTTGGCCCAGGCAGCTTGGCCAGGGAGCCTGGGTGTTGGCATTGTTGAGGAGGGCCCATAGGCCCGTGCAATGCCTCACAATCTCCTGCCCCTGGAGACTCCTGGGTGACAACCCGGAGGTGGGAGAATGGAAGGAGCACTCCCAGGTCTAAGTTGATAGGGGACATGCAGAGAGAGTCCTCCCTCCCTCCCTCCCTCCCTCCCTCCCTCCTCCTTTCCTGAATGTCGCCCGTCAAGGACTCATCACGTGGCTGGATACTGGAAATTCCTGCACAGATGCTTGGATCGGCCTCAAGTTTGTGGTCAATAAATATGTGACAAAGAAACCAAGAAATGCAGGGGTGAAGCAATGCTGTTTTGGAGCTGAGCCTCTCAACCCTGGCTGCATGGAGCATTCCGCAGTGTCCACGCCAGGGCCATCTGGGACTAAGTCAGTGGCCATCACAGGTGTGGGGGAGCACCTCTGTCCCTGTGGAGGCAGCAGGTGGCACCTCTGTCCCCGTGGAGGCTGCTGGAAGTTCAGCCAGAGGCCCTGCAGAGGCCAGGAGGATTCCAGTCCTGCCCTCTCCCAAGGCCACCGCCCTTGCCTTGGTGCCCAGAATGGCAGGGAGCTCAGGGTGGGATGCTGTAAGCATTGCATTCTGCAGCCCCTCCCACCAAGGGGCGGGGTCTGGGGTGGCCTCATGACTTGCAGTCACTAGGGTTGAGACTAGAAGGAACCCTCTCATCTGTCTGGGGCCTCACCCTTTCTCAATACTAGGACCTCCCTAGGACAGCTACCACATCCTTTCTGCAGAAGGGGACATGGCGGGTGGGGTAGGCAAGTCACAGTGCGATGGTTCTGATGTCACCCAGGAGCGGAAGGGGCGTGGCTGGGATTCAGACCCAGATCTCCTGCTTCCCAGTCCAGGGTTCCTCGGTTCCAACACAGCTGTGCAATTTGTTCACAGCGAGGGGCAGGGTTCTGGATTTGAACCCCTCCTGCAGGACTCCAGAGCTGCTCCGAGGAGGGAGAAGCCAGTCCAGGCCTTCCTGGAGTTTCGAGCCAGCTGCAGCCCACAGCCCACCGCTGGGCTGGAGTCTGAGCAGGTGAGCGCTGTGGCACGGGAGCTAGGAAAGAGCAGCCGGGCCGGAGTCAGAAGGCCACCGAGGAGGAGGGGGAGCTGCGTGTGGGCGATGCCCAGGATTCCCAGGAGAGAGGGTTGGGAGGGGACCTGAAGTGAGGCCCGTACCAACAAAGGGACAGAGTCTAAGAAAAAATTCCCATGCTTGATACTCGATTGCTGTGCCGCAGGCCACCCCGGAGTCCATGGTCAGCTGAATGGTTCTGCTAGCCTGGGTCCCTTTCTGTCCACCTCACTGGCTGGGTCAGCGGTCAGGGGAGGGGACTGGCTGTCCAGGATGGCCTCTCCTGCCCAGCTGTTCACTGGGGCAACATTCCCATCATCCACCAGGCCAGCCTGGCCGGTCCTCTCCGCAGCTAGCCATGTTCTAAGCGTGTGCCCCTCGAAGCCTAGAGTGGGCACTCCGTCACTTCCAGCTCACTGTGATGGTCCCTGCAGGTCACAAGGCCGGCCCAGATTTGGGAGATGGTGACAGATTCCGCCTCCTGGTGGGAGGGGCTGCAGAATCAGGTGCTGAGTGGGGTCCACGCCAGGAAGGAATAACTGGAGCTAACTGTGTGAACCACTCCCTCCCCCCTTTTATTCTTCCCCTCTTCGTACTGTGCATGTCAATTAGGTGCCCATCTTGGGCTCTTACCATGGTAGAGTCAGAAGGAACCGAGATTTGGTCTGTCCCGCCTTGTGGACCTTGTGTTCCAGCAAAGAAAGGCCTGGACCACGGAGCAGCTCAAAGGCCTGGTCACACAGTGTGGCAGTGCCGTTTAAAGGCTGCGTTCGCAGCCACGTGGAAGACAATTTGCTGACGCTTCTGAGTTAAATATGGAGCCATCCCACGATTGGCAGTGCCACCCCTAGCCATACGCTCCCCCAGTTGAAATCAGAGACTCGGACGAAAACTTGCATGCAAATGTTATTGCAGCACTATTCACAGAAACGAAAACGTGTGAAAACCCAAATATCCATCAGTTATGGGATAAAATGTGGTCTACCAAACAGTGACCCAGGATTCAGCCACACAGGGGATCAAGCGCTAGCACGCGCTGCGGCGTGGCGGGACCTTGAGAGACGCAGTGCCACAGGAAGAAGCTGTCACCCACCGCACGACCCCATGGGTTTGAAATCCCCAGAACAGGCAGACCCACAGGGACAGAGAGCAGCCTGGGTCTGGCCAGGGGCAGGGGACTGGGCGCTGACGGGCCCAGGTCATGAAAATGTTGTGGACCTAGAGAACAGTGACACGGCCCAGCGCTGTGAATGTTCTAGAAGTCACGGAATCGTACACTTCACTATGCTCCAATGGTGATTCCTGACTGTGAACTTTGTCACCTGCACACACACGCACACGCACACACACGAATCAGTTGGGGGATCTGGGGACATGCCGGGCAGGCAATTGATCCTGCTCTGTCCTCCCCAGGAATGTGGTGCTGAGGCTCAGACGCGGCTTGTCTCTAGGAAGCTGGGGCTCTGTGCTGGAGGCCACTGTCCTCACACATGCACACCCAGGAGCCCGCCCTCAGGAGAAGCCTGCTCTGTGACCGTCCTGCGGACCTCGTGTGTGAGGGTGTCCCCTGAGGGCCACATCTGGCCACCAAGGAGCTGTGTGAGCTGCCCTGATGTGGGGCCCCTGCTAGACTCTCTGGGTTCCTGGTAGCCCCAGTGTCCAAGGGCCTCTCCTTCCCTCTGGGTGTCCCCCTAGCTCAGTGACACCAGTGCCAGGGGCTCCCAGAGCCCAGGAGGCCAAGCCACTGGGTCCACAGCCTCATCTCCCTGCTGCCTCTGTGCTGGCCGCTCACTGCCGCCACCAGCTGCTCCTTCCCTTCTAATGGGCCATCCCTTCTGCAAGGCCCACTGCCCACCGGACCCCCACCAAAGTCGCCAGCCCTCGGTGGCTGAGAGGCGTGGACTGTCCTCTTCCCCAAGGTCCTCCTCCCTCCTGTGTCCCCAGGGCCTTGGCACAGCAGCTGGTGCTGCAGCCTGCCTGCCGCGGTGGGCGTCTGTGGGGCTTCCTCTGTCCCCAGGGTGTGACCCAGGCGCGGCTGCTGGCATGGGAGCTGGTGGCAAGAGACAGACGCCCGCCCTCCCCGCCTCCCTCTGCGCTCCGGCTGGCCTGCTGTTTGAGATTTGTGGCTCTCACCAAGTTCGTGAGGCTGGAGGTACAGGGGCCCCCCTTATCCACAGGGACACCGTTCCAGACCCCGGTGTCGGGAGCTGAGGCTCGTCCGAGCTGTGCACACACTGTCCTGCTTCCCGTCGGCACCTACCTACGGAAGGTCACACCTCAGACCTGGTAAGAAACCAACCGCAATGACTAATCACAAAATAGAGCAATTATAAAGTCACAGAGTAAACGTTATCTGAAACGAATGAGTTGTTTGTTTCTAGAACTTTCCATGGAAGGCTTTTAGATGGCAGTTAACTCTGAGGAGCCCTGGGGACTTCTGAGAGTGGCCAGTGATGGTCCCGTGTGGGTCACTGGCCTTGGGCTAAAGGTAAGGGCTGGTGACAAGCCAGGGGTGTCTGTGCTGGCCTCCTCACTGCGCTGTGAGTGGCTCCTTCCTTCTAAGCGCAGGATCCCTTCTGCGAGGATGGACGAGGCCCGGCCCAGCACAGTTTGGTCTGGTGGGTGTTAGAACTGGTCACTGTCAGCGCACGATCCCAGGCCACTTCCCACCGGTCGCTGCGCCTCCCAGCCTGGCGGGTTCCATGGGGGGAGGGGGGTCTGGCTCGGGCGCAGAGCGATGGGGAGCTTCTGGGTTGCTCGTCGTCCCCGTCTTGATGTCTAGGTTGAGATCATGGCTCGGGGATGAGAGCCCATTTGTCTGCTTCGATCCCACCATCTAATTGGAAAAGTGGAATCACCACTTAAGACTGATGGAAACAGAGCGTCTTGACGCCATGAAGCTAAAATGAGCTGTGGAGTTGCATCCAGGAGCCGGCCACTCTGACTGCAGCGAGGGGTTTTACTGGAGATTAGAAAATGAAAATTGCCGATCGATGCCGTAGGAATGGAATGGGTGGTGTTTCGATGGCTCTGTGGGAAAAGGCAGCGGAGGAGCAAGATGTGCCACGCACCTTCTCGCCAATTCCAGCTCCTCGCACGACGGCGACACGCGCAAACACTCAGTGCGTCGTGAGCAGCAGAGAGGCCGGTGGCCACACAGTGGGCTTTGGGGAAGGTGGACAGGAAGCCAGGGCCTCCTCCGCAGGCCTCCTCCTGAGCCTTGACCCCCCTCATCCTTCTGTAAACCCCGATTGCTGTGGGCTTCTGCTTTTTTGATGGGAAAAGTCAAACGAGTTGGGGCCACCAGGAACGGTTTGTTCTCACAGATGCTAAATTGAGCGGTCACTGTGATGAAATAAATAGTTCCGAAGAAGAAGCCGGAGTCGAGAAAGCCGCAGAAGCAGGGGTTGATGCGGCTAGCTCAGTTCCTTCCTGGAGCAGTTGATGTGGACGGCAGGATGTGCGGGTGTGACTTGTTTGTTCAAGCCCCCTGTTTTGAACACCTACTATGCACCATGTGCTGCGGACACAGCGATCAAAAACCAGACACAAAGTTCCTGCTTTCTGCGGAGGTTTCATTTTAATGGCATGTATAAAAACAGTCGCTTTTATAGAAGGTGACAGGTGTTGCAGAGAAAATAGATCAGGGAAGTGGAGGAGGGGGTCCCGGGGGGCACAGTTGGTCAGGCATAGTTGGCGTTTCTGCCCAGGATCATCGGGGCAGGTGGGAGGTGAGCAGGAGAGGACACGTGAAGGAGCCCTAATTAGGAAGGGCTGTTGCAGCTAGCTGGAAGCCATAGGTTCCACCTGATATGTATGTGACGCACCTGTAGGCACCCGCAAAGCTGAAGGTATATAACCGGGTGAAAGCGGTCCGAGTTAGGAGAACGGAGAATTCATTCAGTCAGTCGTGCAGTAGCTCGGTCGGTCAGAAGAAGAGTTCGGGTCGGAGAAAAGAATCAGAGCGGCCAGAACGTAGGCAGAGCGGTTACAGAAGAGAAACCAGATAGAAGAAGTAATGGCTGGTCAGAGTTAGGCCGAGGCTCCCGAGGAAGACAGAAGACAGAAGAAAGAAGCAAGAAGCTCTAAAAAATAATCTTTCTCTAAGCTCTACAAGAAGAAGCTAAGCTCTATCTTTCTTTCTCTCTAAGCTAAAGTAGAAGTAAAAGTAGTAAAAGCTTTACTCTGCCTCCGAGTTTTTCTCCCGTGGCGCCGTGGCTGGCCATGACAGGCAGCTTACAGACACGGAACGAGAAGGGCGGGTGTCTGGGAGGAGCAGAGAGAACAGTCAGTGCAAAGGGACTGAGGCAGCACCTGCTCGTGTCCAGAGAGTGGGGAGGGGTCACACGAGTGTGTGGCATCTTCAGCAGCCTGGGGAGAGGTGGAGGCACGGCTGGGAAGGCTGCAGCTTGGGGCTGAGACCTTGACCAAGAGTCCCCGCTGTTTCTTCACATCCTCGTCCGCCTCCACCACCCCAGGGGGTGGGGCGGTGAAAACCCCACCCAGCCCGTGGGGGGCACTGAGCCGTCCTCAGGAAGGTTCTGAAAGGAGAGCCGGAGACGATTTCTTTGTCCCCCCCCCCCCACCCCCCCCCCGTGAACCCCTCGCCTCCCTCCGTTGTCTGCTTCTCCAGCTTCTGGAACCTTCTATTTCTCCAGACTCCGCTGCTCTTCTCTGCAGTCTGTCCCCCCACAGTGGCCACAATGGTCTCCCAGAAATGCAGATCTGATGGCATCATCACTCTCTGACTTAAACTCCTTCCCCCATCTCCGTGGCTCTCAGGACCCGGCCTAGATCTCGTGGGAGAAGCCTGACGCGGCTCAGTCCCCGCCCTCGTCACCTCCCCTGCTCCTCCTGCCAGGCCCGAGTGCGGGCCCCTGGCCCTTCCCCTCCCAGACTCGCCGCGGGCTCCCGCCTGACGTCCTTCCCACGCGGGCCTTTGTCTCCGCCTGGTGCGGCGCCTTCCTCTCCACTCCTCTTAGCTCAGTTCCGGTGTCCTTCTTGCTTCCCTGATGGCCGGTCTCCTAGTCCCTCAAACCCTGGTTGTGTCCCGGGTTTGACGTCACCGTTGCTGGTTTTCTGTATCATCCCACATGGCCCGTTTTGCACGTGTTTTCCTGACTCTGTTCATCGCTCTCACCATCTAGACCCGGCATGCATAAACACCCCCACCCCCTGGCAGACCCTCACCTCCGCCCCCTCACCCAGTCCCCTGTGGGCTTGAGCCCAGAAGGATCCCCGTCACACTTCTGGAAGGAGTCGCTACAGTTTGCGGTAGTGGCATTCCTCTTCCAGCCTACGTGCGAAGCTCCTGACAGATGTTGGACCCACGAGCCTGCCGCTGTGTCACCAAGCCGCTCCTGGGTGGCCTTGCGGGGTCTGCCCGTTCCTCTTGGTTCTGTGGTGCAGGAGCCCTGTTTGGGGAGATAGCTAAGATTGCGGTTGACTATGGGCCATGGACATATTTGGGCATTGTCGCCTTCCGTAGTCTCACAGGACTTGGCCTGGGATCTCCCGGGACCTGGCCCAGGATCTCGAGAGACTTGAGCCGTGACTCAGCAGATCCGGCTAGCGCCATTCCTGCTCGGGCGCATGAGATGAGACCTGAGAGAGAACGGACGGGGTTATCGCTATTGTATAGATATATTGTAGTTTCTTGTAAGAGTATGTGCCTTGGTTTCTTGTGAGAGTGTGTATGTGGTGTTAGAAATCACAAGAGACAGAGAGAGAAAGATTAAAGAATTTTTTCATCTCCTTCCCGCGGCGCCGCCGTTCCGGGCTGCAAATCCCTTTCTGGCGACTACACTGTGGCATCTTAGAAACCTTGCTTTTGGCTTCCCCTTTCGTCCCTCTGCCTGGTTTCCTCAAGAACATGTTTTCTTCTTTAGGCTGAATATATTTTTATACATTGCCCCAAACATCATAGAACCGAATACACGAAGACTTGGGTTTCTAGCCATACCCAGGATGGGATAGACCAGGCGTGTCTTTCGGGTGCCAGGACGAATCTCAGCCAAAACCTTGCTCCCTCCCCTGTGACTTGAGCCCTCTTCAGACCCCCACTCTGTCATCCGCTCAGTGGTCTTCCCTCGACTTTCTGACTTTGGGAACTATCATGATCCAAGCCGGGTCACATTTCCATGCTATGGTCGTGCCAAACACTTTCCCCAGAGCCCAGCCCTAGCTCACTCTGATCCATGTCCTTTCCACATTCATGTACACTTGCTGGGGCCTTTTAGAGAACAGACAGCCCTTGAGAGCTGCGCCCCCAACTTCTGTGTCTTTGCACTAAGCTTTCATGTTCCAGCTTTGTCACCTGAACTAGATTTCCTGGGACCCGATGTTGCCTGAATTATCTTGAGTTGCCTGTGTTGAGTTGGTTTTCTGCATTCCTGCTAGCCTCCTAGAAAATCCTAGGCTTAGGACATGTTCTTCTTTCTATTTAAAGTACGTATCTTCTAAAAAGCTTATGGTTGGGTCTTGAAGTTTTTAGTTCAGCCTAAAATCTCTGCCTTTTAACTGGAATAATTAGGTCATTTATATTTAATGTAATTACTATTGTCATTGGGCTAAAGTCTACTATCTTTGGATTCATTTTCCATATGTCTCATCTGATTTTTCTCTTTTCATTCCTCTTTCTTTTCCTTCATTCCTTCTTTTTTTTTTTTTTTTTTTTAAAGTTATTTGATTTTTTTTAACCCCTATCCCTGTTCCCTTCAGGGGATTCTGACTACACATATGTTAGATTATTTAGTATTGTTGTATAGATTGCTAGGCTTTTCAAATTTTTCCCCACTCCTTTTCTCTCTGTATATAAGTTTGAATAGTGTCTATTGCAATTCATTTAATTTTGCTTTTTTTCCCTATATCCATTTTGCTGATAAACCTATTCAGTGAATTTTTCTATTTTTTAAGACATTTTAACATATTATATTTTCAGATATTTTATCTTTTACTTCATGATTTTTTATTTGCTTCTTTTCAAAACAGTTTCTATTTCTCTACAGACATTTCCCATTTATTATGTCCTTACCATATCTATTGTCTCACTGAAATCCTTAAATGCATTTGTTATTATTTTCTGCTAATTCAAAACTCTCTGTTGTATTTGTACTATGTCTATTTTTTTTCTATTCATTATTGATTACATTTTACTTCTTCTTTTCCTGTCTGTCAAGTTTTGCTTATGTGCTAGACATTGTGGATGTTACATTGAGAAGAGTCTAGATTTTTTTTTTTTTTTTTCTTTAGAGACTGTTGGGTTTTGGTTTAGACTGACTTAATTCTTTTAAGGCTTATTTTAAAACTTTCCTTTTGTGCTCTAGTGTAGACTTTCCTTAAGGATCAGTATGATACTGCTTCTAAGGGTGGCCTATCTGGAGACTTAGTTGAATGGCTGGAGGGTTCGCTGAGGTCAGTTGGCTGGTACATTTTCACGTGGCTTTCTCTCTGGAGAAGCTCCATCACTGGACTGTCTATGCACAGGGCACAGGGAATCCAAAATGGCAGGAAGAGTTGCTCGTAGCAGCCGAGGCATGCATGTCTGTGGTCCTGCTCATGGGAACATCCACTTCCCTAAAGTTGTGCTCCTGCTGCTACTAAAGTCATCGGGATGTGTTCTGAGAGCTCACCTGCAATTCAGGAAGAGAGGAGGGTTTGGAGTACTCTGGGAAGTGAGGAAAGCCGGGCCAAGGGAGGAAATCGACTTTGGAAACCCTACTGTGTAGGGTAATTCTGGAGGGCTATGATTGGCATGGTCTCAACCCTCAGCTCTCTAGATGGTGATTCTTTTGCTTGTCTCCCATACTTTAATGCAGTTGTGACAAAGAAGGAAAAGGTCGTAATGCGGAAGCTAAGAGCACTGAATCACGAGACAGACATGTGGGTTTGGTTTCTGATTTCATCCCTTGCTGACTGTGTGACCTCAGGCAAACCTTTTAACCTCTCTGTTCCTCAATTTATTCATTTGTAAAATAATAGTAGCCTACTCATGAGGTTGTTAGGATAATGCAGTGAACCCAGGAAGAGAGATGAATGAGATAACAGGCAATAATTTTCATATTATTAGTTTTGATAGACACTATTTATTAAGTGTTTCTCATTTGCCAGACCCTGTCCTGAGAGCTGTGCTTGTGATAGATCATTTACTTTCACACCTAGAATCCTACCAGGTAGGTGGCTGTCATCATCTCTGTTCTGCAGATGAGGCAAGAGTTTCCCAGCCGGTGCTGGAGCTCGGATTCCAGGTCTGCCTTGTTCTGGTACTGAGCACGCAGTGACCATGGCGTGTTTCTCATTGGTGACATTTCTCAATCTTGCCGAAAATCCCTGAGCTTGGAGATGTGGCACACCCAGAAAACCACTGGGGGTGGGGGATGGCTGGATTCAATGTCCGTACACCTCCTCCCGCCATTTGCGGAAGCGCTCGCTCGGTGCTCTGGTCCTTCCTGTCCCCCGCCCCCCCCACTCACACCACCAGACAGGGTGTCAGATACCAGGTGGAGAACCACTGTTAGGACTGGCGTCATTCAGCAGAAATGACAGAACAGTCCCTGGTTGGGGATCTGGTTTCTTCCAGGACAGGCACTGGTTGGAGACACCAACCTGGTGTGCGTTCCACAGGGGAACTGCCTGTGTCAGTCCCAGAGTTCAACTCCACGAGTTGCATTTGTGGAAAGACTGACACTCTTTTTTTTTCACACTGGGATTGAACCCAAGGGTGTTTAACCACTGAGCCACATCCCCAGCATGTAATATTATCATTATTTTTTTTGCATATTTTACTTTGAGACAGGGTCTTGCTAAATTGCTTAGAGACTTGCTAAATTGCTTAAAGGCTTGCTAAATTGCCAAAGCTGGCCTTGAACTTGTGATCCTCCTGCCTCAGCCTTCTGAGCTGCTGGGATTAATAGGCTGCGCCACCACCACACCTGGCAGAATGACCAACACTCTTGAGCATACGCCCTGGCATACACAGCCCTCACTCACACCATCTACTTTTGATTCTTCAATAAATCCAGGAGACAGGTGCAGCAGATATTGTAACTGTGTTTAAAGGTGTGGGAGTACCGTGCACAACACCAGCCATGTGTGGAGGCTCTGTACTGACCACCTCAGTCTTCACACAGACTGGAGACAGAGGAACCACCTTCTTCTCCACTGATGGATAAGAAACAGAGGATCAGCACTTTGCCTGAGGTCACACAGCCAGCGAGCTCACAGGACAGAGCCAGAGCTTCCACACAGACCTCCTACTCCTTCTCCCTGCCCCAGGGCCTTTCCACAATCCACTTGGTCATATAGTATGTGTTGGGTTTTTCTAGGGCATATTTTGAAGAAATACCAAAAAACAAAAAGATGCTAAGACCACATTTCACAAAAACCACATTTTAAAAAGTATAACCAAGTTTTGCTGAGATAACGAAATCTTAAGGATGGTTATAATCTTCAGCTCAGGAAGAAAATAAAATAAAATAAAATAAATTCACCTCCTTTTATAGGTCTTCTGGATTTGTATAGATGTTTAAAACACCAGATTTAGCTTCTCATGTAAATGCACCACACGGTGCTTTTGTGTTTTATCCAACTGCTCACGGTCTTTGTCGTGCCTGCCTTGCTCTGCTTTTGACGGGGGTCCTGACGTTTACAGAAAGATTTGGAGGCCAGGGGCTTTTCCCGGACCCCAAAATGACCTTCATGGTTCTTTCCCTCTAAGCTGTGAGCTCGCGCCCTCCAGCGGCCACCCAGAGCTCTTCTCCCCGCTCTGCGCACACGTGCGTGAGAACCGAGGAAGCTCTTCAGTGCGGAACGGCCATCGTCTCATCCCGTGATGCCCAGCGCTGGCCTCCAAGGCGGCTCCCCAGCCTCCCCAACTGAGGTTTTCAGAAGAAGAAGAAACCCTGCCCCAAGCCTGCAGTGTGGACGGTGGGCGTTTCCAGCCTGCGGATTGCCCTGCGGTTTGGGGACTCAAGACGGCAGAGTTAACCTCTGATGGATTTCCAACTGTCGGCCTGTCCTGCCAAATGCAGCCTGGCCACCCGGGCCCTGCCGTCCACGCCATAAGCCAGGTCACAGTGATCTACGGGCAAAGCTCCTCAGGACAACCCTGTCTAGAACGCACGGTCCTGAAAGACACCGCCCCACCCCCGTGGGCCCTCCCTCCTGCTCCCGTCCAGCTGACGTGTCCTGCAGATGTGGCTGCTCCTACCACACCGAAACAGGGGACAGTTTTTGGTTTCTGCCTCTTGCTCCGTGGGAGCCAGTCTTGTAGCCCCCTGCAGAGATGGACCTCTTCCACCTTCACCCCGGGAGAACTTTCTAGTAAAAGAAACCTGCTGAATCAGCGTGCGTGGGGAGCACCAGCTGTTGGTGGCTCCAATGCTGCTTTGGATGTTGGGAAAAAAAAAAACAAAGATACCCTGTAGTGACTGGGCCCTTCCCATGCCTGCCCTCTCTGACATCGATAGCGTCCCTGTTAACTCACAGGCGGGAACGTGTGCGGGTTCTCCGGCGCCCGTACATCCGGGGAGGCGGGGTACCCAGAGTCTGAGCCTTGGGCTTGTTTATTTCCTGTCTCCTGGGAACTGGAAAGAAGGAAGTGTTACATCCACACCGATAGGTATTTCACCTCCGAAGGATCCCAGGCGTGGAGTTTGAAGAGTCAGATCCCATTCAACATTCTTTCCCCAAGTTCAGCGATCAGACAAATAGACATATGGAAGTTGCTAAAGTTAGGTACCACAGATAGGGGAAAGATGTTCACACGGCACCCGCCTTCTCCAGCCCTCTCCGCACAGAATACCATCCTGTTAAAAACGGTCTATTTTTATGGAACTCTTTTGCTTATATTGAGATATAAAATTATTAGTCTGAGGTTGGCTCTCATCATCAGAGCCTCGGATTCTTGGCAGAGTCGTTGGCAGTCTGTTCCAGTCACTCACTGCCAGGGACAGAGCCCGCACAGGAGCAAAAATAGGTCCTCCTGCTGAGCCACTAGGAAGGCGACGTGCGAGAAGAATTTAATACCCTGGCCTTAAGGAAGTCTCTGTGTTCTCCTCAGACAGACTTGCCCTTGGTAGGTGACTGATAATATGAAATTATAGAGTTTCAGCGGGTATCAGGGAGGTAGCGGAGGGAGCCTTGGCAGGCAGTGGCCCTGATAGGAGAGTTTTGCATATAAATTACATATGCATATGACATTTTAGCTCCAACTTTACATGTGTTTTGGAGGCTGGATGCAGTCTTGTCCCTGCCGGTCTGTTTGCTTTTCTTCTTGCGGCATCAATATTAATCCTGCTGTTTCAGTTCACTCCGAAGAAAAGCCTGGATTTTTCTTCGTTCGAAGCAACTCGTAGGGACACTTGGGGCCGTGTCAATAGCCATCGGTTCATTATTTATTTATTTCTGTGGCTCTCGCATCTTCTAGGCAGGAAAGCACCCCGTCTTCCGTTCTGACTAAATGATTCCCAGGGGCACCCCCACCCATCACTTCCTTTAGAGTGGGCTTCCGAGCCGTGGAGTTTTAGGGACGTGTCTTTCGTGGACGAGTGCTCTCATCAGCTACTGTGCTCTCCTTAGCATTTCGAGAACCTTCCTGCTAGGGAGGACTGTGAGGTGTCGGCAAGGTGTTTGGGAGGAACTTCCAGCTGTGCCAGGTGATTTAGGAGCACGGGGACCTCCTCACAGGTGCGCAGCAGCATCCAAGAGCTCAACAGACCCCTGGGCCGGGTGTGCTGGCCCTTTGCTTCTCTGAGACGGAAAGGAGGGCCCTGCGCTGGAAAGTGACTTGCTTGCGGCCAGTGAGTTTGGGGCTGATCTGGAACTAGAACTCAAGTCATCTGAATCCTTCTCCAAAACTGTCCTTGCAAAATGCAGCCTCTGGGCCAAATCTGGCCGGCCACCTGTTTTTTTTTTTTTTTTTTTTTGCAAGGCCCGCAAGCTCAGAATGGGTTTTACATTTTTAAGTGGCAGGGAAAAAAAAAAAAAAAAAAAATCCAAAGATGTGAAAATTATGTGGGATTCAAATTTCAGTAAAAATTGTTGTCTGGGTAAACAGCCACGTCCATTTGTTCATTGTTCTTGTCTGTGGTGGCTTCTGTGCTTCAGTGACAGAGCTGAGTGGTTGGGGCTGAGACTGTACAACCAGCCAAGTCTAGCATACTGACATTAAGGAGCAAGCGGGCCTTGCCGCGCCCGCCCACGCGCCATGCCTCCCTTTTCCAGGTAGGCTGACTCGTTGTCACGTTAGTCTAAGTTAGTCAAACCCATCTATTCATTGCTATCTATGAATAGCATTTAAACTGAGGGCAGACTTTTTTTTTTTTTTTTTTAAGAGCCAAATTGAGGTCATTTGTCTTGTTGGGGAATGCCGGTACAAATTAATACCTTGGACTTGACTCCTGTGGTCTCAATTTCTAGTTCTATTAATGACATCTGAAATGGCGTGAGTAGCCATATGTCAACTAGAACGAGAGGAAGGGGTCTCATTCTCCACTCTTGACTGACCCACACCTGGGATTCCTGGTGGTTCACCAGGCTTATTAAAAGGGCTACTGGCGGGGCTAGGGTAGAGCGCTCGCCTAGCATGTGCACAGCCCGGGTTCGATCCTCAGCACCACGTAAAAATAAATGCATTGTGTACAACTAAAGCAAATAAATAAATATTTAAAAAAAGGGGGGGGGGGGCTACTGGCAAGATGTGTCTAGGCTGGTTGGACCAGGTGATAAAGAAAACACGAAACTTTTTCCTACAAGGTACAACAAATGCAGGCTTTTCTAGAAGAGCTACAAACTCTGTTGTGAGGTCCCAAATTCAGTTGCCGCATCTCACCCAAAGTGAGTTGCTTTGTGGTCCTTCCCCAGCTAGTGAAGTCCAGTTACAACCAGGGTCAGCAGCCTAGGTTCGTTCTGCCATCCAAATTTTTGTTTGAAGAAAGAAGTACATTCTTTTTTTTTTTTTTTTTTTCCAAAAAATAAAATGAAGTCAAGTCGATTTATTAATTGGGTGTGAAGAGATGTAGGAAGATTTAGCAAGACATACAACTAACATTAATTAAGATGCAGAATATTTAAAGTGGTGTCCAAGAACAGTTTTCCAAAACATGAGCCAGGACGTTAGCTCTCCAGAGTAGAAGCTTGTTTCTTTTTTGATAGCATGCTGTAATGTCTCACGTGGGGGGTAACATAAAAAAAAAGGCGGGGGGCACTCAGTGGTCTTGTGATGGCATCAAAAAGAGCTAGCAGTTGGCCAGGCAGACTGAGTCTCTGAGATTTGCATGTCGCCATGAAGCCTCTGGCTTGCTGAATTTCCTCATAAAATCCCCACCTCTGATGGTGATAGATTTGAGATGCCACAGCTTTCACTAATAAAAAGATCGGGGAAAAGCGGCTCCCTGAGTAGATCACACACAAATATTTACTAAGAGCCGGCTACCAGCAAGGCACTGGCTGCAAAAGCTACATACAGTTCTTCTCAGGATTTGGGTATCATACATTGGGTATTTCTTCCCTTGGCTAATATTTGGGGAGGGTTTTAATCAGCTTTTTTGTCAAGGTGACCAAAAAACCTCAAAAGAATAATTAGAGGAGGGAAAGTTGATTTTGGCTCACGGTTTCAGAGGTCTCAGTCCAGAGATGGCTGATTCCAGAGCTCTGGGCCCGAGGTGAGGCAGAAATGCGTGGTGGAGGAGAGCACCTTGGGACATGAGGACAGGAAACAGAGAGCTCAGCTCACCAGAGACCAGACACCCAAGGCACGCTCCCAGGAACCCACCTCCTCCAGCCTCACCCTACGATGGCCACCACCCTGCTAATCCATCCCAGTGGATTAATCCACTGACTAGGTTACAACTCTCATGGTCTGATCATTCCACCTCTGACAGTTCTTGAGTGTCCCACACACGAGCTTTGGGGGGACACCTCATAGGCAAGATGTGTCTGTCATAGGCAAGATGACGGGGCTGTCTACTCTGCCTCAGAGGCCGTGCGCGGTGCGGCAGGGCGGAGCGGTGTGGGGAGCAGTGTGGAAGATCAAGGAGACCAGAGCAGACTCCAGGCTCTCTTCTTCACCGCCCCCGCCCTCCGGCTCTCTGAGGGACCTGGACTTTGACCTTGGACATGGCTAGCGTGGGAAGAATCAGAGAGCTGCTGAGGACCGAGCGAGTGGGTGGGCCAAGTTGGGAGACCCGAGCACCTGGTGACGGAATGCGAGGGCCACTTACTGTCACTGGGCTTGTGTACTTGTCCTTAGATGTAGTGTTCATGCACCACTCCGCCCAGGACCCCCACAGTGACCCTCTGACCTCCCAGCAGCCGTGGGGTCCGTGGCAAGTGCTACCACCTTCGTGACACGGTCGTGGTGATGACAGGCGGAGCGGACCAGGGCTGCGCCCGCCTGCTCGCCCCCTCCCACCCAGCCTGAAGCCTGTAGATCAGCGGCTGCGGGAGGAGGAGTCGGCTGCACCTGGAGCTGGGCTGCGCCTGGGACCTGCACTCAGTGCCGCTGCATCAGCAAAGGCGCCGAGGACCAACCTGCTGCCCTGGGCTTCCCGGCTGCTTGCTCTGAGCAGAGAGGCTCGTGTCTGGGACGCCCGCTTGGTAGAGACCTGCTTCTCAGACAGATGATTCTAACTGGAGACCTTTGAGCAAAGTAGAAGAACACGACAGAAAGGCAGAGAGAGAGAGAGAAAGAGAGAGAGAGAGAGAGGAGGGCAGGATCTATGTCCCCATAGTCACCACTTTGCACCTCCACGAAGAACATTCTGCAGCATTTCTTTTTCTTTCTTTCTTTTTTTTAATTTAGTTATTTATTTACTTATTCATAATGCACAAGTATGGCATCTTTTTACATACAACTGCTTGTATACAAAGTATATAAGTACCATTCAGATCTTCAATCATGCATTTAGGATAATGATATCCATCTCATTCAACCACCAATTTTTTTTATTCCTCCCCCCCTTGCTCCCTCCCTTCCCCTCCCTTTCCTTTGACCATTCTAGTGTTCCTCTAATCCTATGTACCCCCTTCCAACAACACTGTGAACTAGCCTCCTTATATCAGAGAAAACATTCGGTATTTGGATTTTTGAGATTGACTAATTTCACTTAGCATTATATTCTCCAACTTCATCCATTTACCTGCAAATGCCATTATTTTATTCTCTCTTATTGCTGAGTAAAATTCCATTTTGTATATATACCACATTTTCTTTATCCACTCATCTACTGAGGGACATCTAGGTTGGTTCCACAACCTAGCTATTGTGAATTGTGCTCTGCAGCATCTCTTGTGTGGAAATATTTTACATGCATCAAGCCTACAGCCCAGGGCTTGACTACAGGGACATCAGAAGACCTCAAGGGACCCAGTGAAGGTCAGCGAGGACAGCTGAGGATTCTCCGGTCAAATAAAGCAAAGCAAAGCGGAAAAGAAAAAAATAAAAAGATGTCAAAACAAGATGACATCCCAATATGAAAGGGGGCTGGATGACTCCAAATGTCACACACGCATACACACACACAGATGGGGAGGGAGAGGACAGTTGTCACTCTACAAAAGTCCGCGACATTCATTTCCTTGGAGGGAGTCCCTGAAAGTTTGCCTGGTAACAGGATGTCCCGGAACAAGAGCAGCTCGGCCCTGGGGGCGGGGGCCAGGGTCACCGGTTCCCACGTCCCGCGTCTTCTCATCTCTGAAGTGCCAGCCACCATCAGTCGGAACCACAGATTTTCCAGAACAGAGAAACGTTCCCGTGTTAAATATTCACATCGATTGTAAGATGCATCTGAATTTCAAAAATCTCAAAATGCGAAGCGATGTGTATTTTTGAACTGAAGAATTATAGTAGTTAGCAATAGTTAACTTTTCAAATTTTTATTTTATTTCACTTTCTCCGCATGTCGCAGTGCTAAGAATAACTGATCTAGCGGCAGCCGCAGCCTCCTCACCTGTAAGGTGCGGACGGCGGGCAGTGGCAGCGATCCCAGGCTGGGCGCGAGGGTTAGGGGGAGGATGGGAGTGTCCCGCAAGGCCTGGCGGGGGAGTCGCTGCGGAAGAGCTCAGTGATGATTCTCAGCACCAGCTGGCCCCCCAGCCAGGGGGCTAGATGCATCACCGTGAGGCAGGGTCCCAGGCCCCAGGAGCTCTCCGGCCAGTGGGGAGATCCCTGGGGAACCCAAATAAAGCAGGTCCTGCTACTGCAAAGGCTGCTGCTTTGCTCACACAAGGGACGACTGGTCAACGATCGTGGACACCCACGGTATCTCCCAGGCTCTGTGATGGGCAACTTCAAGTTCCACTCACAGGAGATGGCCTTCTAGTCCCTTGTTCACTCGGTCACCCGACCACAGTGTCCACATAATGCTGTGACCTCACCCCCACCCCCATCTGCAGCTTCCCTTTCTGAGGTTTCAGCTGATCACAGTCAACAGTGGTCTGAAAATATGAATGGAAAATTCCAGAAATAAGCGAGTCAGAAGTGTTAAACTACTGTCCTGAGTAGCATAGTGAAGTTTTACCACTATTTTGTCCTGTCCCTCTTGGGGTATGAATTCCTTTGTCTAGTGTATCCACCCTGTATATGCTACCTACCCTATGGTGGGGGGGGGCAGACAGAGAGAGCCCCTATTGGCATGACATTTTTTTTTTGCATGACTTTCATTATAGTATATTGTTATAGTTGTTCCATTTCATAATTTTTTTCATTAATCTCTTACAGTGCCTAATTTGTTAATTAAACTTTATCATAGGTCTATATGTATGTATAGAAAAAAATAGTATGTTTAGGGTTCAGTATTGGTCACCGTTTCAGGCATTCAATGGGGGTCTTGGAATGTAACCCCTGTGAATAAGGGGTACAGCAATTTAAAAGATAAATGTCATAATAAAATTAAAGTCCAGTGATAGTAGCAATTGCTGGCTATTGGTGCAACCTTAAGTAGGTTGGGCGGGGGAGGCCTCTGTGACAAGCTGACATTTGGGCTGAGAACTGGATGAGAAGCAGCCAGCTATGTCAAGACTTAGGGGGAGAGCATTCCCGGAAGAGAGAGCAGCTGCCGTGGTGGGAATGAGCATGGGGTGCTAGGAGGAAAGGGGGGTCAGGAGAATAGTCTGCAGTGAGCTCCCAGAAGTGAAGTGTCACCCAGGACCTTTCAGGTGGTGAGATATGTGTGACGGATGTCAGCTTGCCGTCGTGTAACACTGATTTTTTTGTTGTTGTTGTACTGGGAATTGAACTCAGGGGCACTCTATCACTGAGCCACATCCCCAGCCCTGTTTTGTATTTTATTAGAGACAGGGTCTCACCGAATTGCTTAGTGCCTCGCCGTTGCTGAGGCTGGCTTTGAACTTGCGATCCTCCTGTCTCAGCCTCCCAGCCACTGGGATTATAGGTGTGCGCCTCCGCACCTGGTTGTAACAGAAATACTGATGGCTGCCTCATGCTTGCGGGATTCCGACTACTTTCTATAGGTATTCATCCCTCCCCCATCTTACAAAGCAGATGCCCGTATACCCATTTTATTGACAAGGACCCTAAGGTGCAGAGAGGGGAATTATCTTTTCAGGGGGGGGATCGGGACTCATTGGTGGCGGGGCCCAGGGAGAAGCACAATTGTGTGCTCTTCATAACCCAATCTCTGTCCCAATGTTGTCGGTCACCATAAGCAGGAACGGAGCCCTGGGCCACCCCTGCGGTGGTGTGCATGACAATGTGTGACTTCCTGGGACCTGAACAGTGGGACCTCCACTGATCTGGAGCCCAGCAGAGGTTCAGGTGTGGGGCACAGCTGCACCCGGAGTCCCCAGCCACTGGGGTCCAATGGGGCCATCCAGCCGCCCCTTCACATCCGAGATGCAACCAGGGCCAGGCCGCCATCCCTTCTCCAGAGCTGAATCTGAACTTGCAGGGGGAGGGGGTGCAGAGTTAGGAGGAGGACGGGGGAGGGGTGGCCCGCAGGCTGCAGGGTGGGGAAGGGGCAGGGGAGACAGGCTGCGGTCGGCCTAGGAAACCCCTTTGCTTCTCTGATTGATACTTTTCAATTATTCCTTCCCATTTCACTGACATTTGAAATGCTATTTTTTCTCGGAGCGATAACTTCCACTGCTTAAGTCCCCCCAGCCCTGGTAGCCCTGTTTAGCTGTAGTGGTAAATTGCTTCCTTGTACAACATAATGGCAGTGACAGTCTTTTGCTAGGGAAATGAGTTCTCCAGGGGGACACGCCAATGATAAGACGTCCGGTTTTGAAATTGTATTTCTCTGTATCAGAATTAAATCTGGACTTTATATTTCGGGCTGCCATGCTTGGGGGCTGGCCCCGGCAGCACCCCGGGACTGACAGGCAAGGCTCACGCCCGTCGCGCCCTTCAACGCGATCCCTGCTTTCATGCTCTCTCCCATTATTAGCTATTAAAATCTCTCAAAGGGCAACCCCCTCAACACCCCTTCTATCTTCTCCTTCTTCTTTTTCTTCATCATCGCATTCCCCCCCCCCCCTTTAAAACCAGTGATAGGGTTTTCCAGCCGGCCGCGGGTGGGGGAGAGGAGGCTTTCTCATCTGGGCGGCAATAATTCCCATCCAGAGGCGGAAAGGTGTAAAATTAACGCGAACTTAGTAAAACGCAGTATTGATTTTCCGTGATTCACTGGGGGTGGGGGGAGTAGGGTGGGGTCCGCTCTTTGTTGCAGTGGGGGGTCAGGGCTGGGGGGGTAACAGCAGAGGCTGGGAGGCTTGGTGGGAATAACTCTTTGTGGATGGAACTGGGGGGGGGGGTCCTCTTCAGATGCCCTGACTCTAACCCTCCTTCCTTCTGGTTGTCACTTGGACAACACATACAATTTTGTCCAATTGCCCTGACCCTGAAATTAAAAAAAAAAAAAAAACAACTTGTACAATTCCCCCTGACCAGAGAGCACAGGGGCTTTACGCCAGAGTGGAGGGACCCCCTTGCCCCCCACCTCATTCCCCCCCACACCAGTTCTGCCTTCTGCTGCTCCTTGGTTACTGGCTCTTATTAACATACCAAAAGCCGCTGAATAAAGATGGCCTAGAGGGCATCCGCATATGTAATTTCATTTTAACCTGAGCATTAATTTGTTTCTTAAAATAATAAAATGGCACAAAATAATCAGCCATGTCTGGGTGAGGATTTTCCCCTCTGCTTGTATTCTATTAAGATCCAAGCGCTTTCTCTTGATCCCCTGATCCCTTGTTTCAAAGTTATTCAGCTTCCTCGCCGCCGCCTCTTCTCGCTGGAAGATTTTATTATTGGCATCTGAATGAGGGGGATCCTGAGAAGTCTAAATATCCTCCATGAATCTGGTTTAATATTGCCAGGGTCTAATGCCTGATAGCGCCGAGTGTTCCCAAGAAAATGGCTGTCAAGGTTACAAAGCCTGGAAAAGCAAGGGAAGGAGCAGGGACCGGCCGGGCGGTTGCTCAGCGCTGGTCTTGACGGGGCTCCTGCACAGAGAGGGTAGGAGGGCTCAGGGGCAGCACAGCATTGGGGTTGCCCGCTCCGTCCTGGTGGACAGTGCCGAGTTCTCGCAGAAGAGGGCTTTCCCCGACTTCAGAATCCTGCTCTCTTCTTGGGGAGCGAGGGACAGGCTACAATTTGACCAGAATATAACTTTATAGCGTGTGTTTCCTAAATGTCATTAATAATCAGAAACGTTGAATTCAGAAGGGCAAGTTAAATCCTGTCATTGAAACAGCAAACAGCTTTAGTCAAATGTATTGGCAAAGGATTAAAACTGCATCAAGCATGTATTTGTCTTCTCTATGGGAAGCTCTTATTAATAGTCTGAAGAGTGGAAAGCTTCGCCCTTATACAATCAGCACTGTAGTCGTTTCTTTAAAAATATGTTTTAATGTGTGAAATTGCAGGATGCCAACACTGCCATTAAAACCCCTCTCCAGTTCCAGTAATTTCTCCACTTATATTCCTCCCCCCTTCATTGGCTCCCTCCCTCCTTTTTTTTTCCCCCTTCTAATTTCTACTTCTTCCAAAGCACATTTCACAGTGGCCGGAGCAGGGACACTGGGTCCCAGCAAAGAAACACTCCGCACCTGCTGCTGGCAGCGCCCTGCGAAAGGGTGGCCCCGCTGGGCACCGCGGGCACTGTCGCCGCCGGAGATCTGTCCTTCAGGGGAGCGTGGACATGGCTGGGGTGTTCGGAGCACAAAGATCAGCAGCTGCGTTTTGCATGACCTGGGCACCGACTGCATACTGGGAAGCGTCGGTGTGTCCGCTCTGCCTGCTCCTCACAGCCTCGGTGTGGGTGAACTTGGGGGTCCCAGGGCCAAGCCCCAGCGCGGGTCAGAGCCCAGGGCTGTCAAGGAGATGCACCAGCTCCTTGCCTTCCTCCTCTTCTTCCCTATTTTGATTCGGTTTAGTTATTTGGCGTTCCTGAGCACCTACTGTGTGCCAGGGTGCAAGGGAAGGGGAGTGGTGGCCGCCACGTTGAAGGCCTGGGTCCCCTGCGGTGGAGGAGGGGCGTGCTCTGGTCTGCAGGGCCGGGAGGCGTGGACAAGCCGCCTTCCTCTCTGCGTCTACACCAGACTTCCTGCCATTCTTGGGTGCCCGGAGCAGCCCCAGCAGTGGGCCGTCTTTCCCTCGGGTCCTCCGGCCTTGGCTTTGGAGTCAGTGCTCATGCGCCATGTCACCAACGCTCCTGCTCATGGGCTGTGACCGTCGCACGTGCACACACACTCATGGAAAAAAAAAAAAAAAAAATCAATGCCATTTGAATTTCTCTTCCCCAGCCGGGTCTTTGGTAAATTGTTGTGGAGAGCTATTGATCTCTTATTGCGATGTGATTTTTAAACAGCATTAAGGTAAACATAGTCTCATTGTGTTCGTTTTACTGGATAACACTTATCGAGACAAAAGGAGACACGAGGCTGCCAGAGCCCCTCAGCTCACCTCCCGGAAGCTACAGTGAGTCACCTCCAATAAGACAAAGCAAAACAAAAAGCTCTCCATGCTGAACGGAACGGGAAAATTGCTTTCTTGTCACTAATTTTGATTGAATTGAGTCGGCAATCTCTGAACTGGTTCACCGATACTACAATAGGAAACGTTTAACTATTTCTTGCACTTTTAAGCCCAGGAAGCAGGGTTTTACATAGTTGGTAGGCGACGTGTGTTCAAGGCACAGAAGACCGGTGGCCAGCTTGGATCTGGGACTTGATGAACTGAAGTGTTGTCCGGAGAGCCCTCGGGGGCTGCCGCCAGGGAGGCAGAGGCCTGGCCTTCGTCTGCTGGGAGAGTTGGGCCTAGTGTTAGTGACCATGCTTGCTGATGGCCGCTGAGGACAAGGGCGCCAGGCTTGGCCCTAAGCATCAGCTCGTTAAATCCTCCTGACCTTACCACCAGGTCGCTGCCTTCGCGAACCACATTTTACAGACAGCAGAACAAAACAGTCACCAGGCCCAGGTAAAAACTAGCCTCGAAGCTGGGTGCGGAGGCGCACGCCTGTCATCCCAGCAGCCAGGGAGGCTGAGACAGGAGGATCGCGAGTTCAAAGCCAGCCTCAGCAAAAGCAAGGTGCTAAGCAGCTCAGTGAGACCCTGTCTCTAAATAAAATACGAAATAGGGCTGGGGATGTGGCTCAGTGGTCAAGTGCCCCTGAGTTGAACCCTGGTACCCCCCAAAAAACAAAACAAAAAACAGACAGCTAGTCTTGGGTCTGAAGAGCACTGGACACTGGTCCTGACTGTGGCTGTGGAATCACCTTTACTCCCCAGTGGTACTTACTAAAATCTGTAGGGGCAGGGTTCCAGAGACAGTGCCCACAGGAGGCATAACTCTGCCTCCTTCTCCCTCTCGGCCTCTGAGATTTATTTTGAGAAATCTGCTCATGCAATCGTGAAGCCCAACAAACCCCAAATCTGATGGGCAGCCCAGCAGGCTGCAGACCCAGGCAAGAACTGACGTTGCAGCTCAAGCCCACACAGGGCCTGTTGATGGACACCCGTCTTTTGCTCCTAGGCCTTCGACCGATTAGTAGAGGCCCACTCACATTGTGGAGGGTAATCTGCTTCATTCAAAGTCACGGATTGAAATGCTAATGGTACTCACCTCCAGAGTGACACGCAGAATAGTGTTAAGTGGAATATCCAAGTCCCCTGGCCCTGCCTGGAGGACGTGAGCCATCACGGGTCCACGCCCTGTCCAGCTAGCACCCACACAGGTTTGTGCGCCAGACTGAACCTCCAGTTAAAGACAGTAGCAAGGTCCTGTGGTCGCTATCGTGATTCACACGTACTGTGCAGTGGAAACTGAGAACGCACGTGTCCTGTCCCCAGAGGAGGGAGGCAAAGTCCCTAGTGAGTGACACCCGTAACCTTGACACTGCGGTGTGGAGTTCATAGCTCTCTACAGAAGTCTGGGCAAGGTGCCAGTTTTCCTGGGCCTGGGTCTCCTGCCTCATGGTGTGGGCGAGGCTGTCCCAGCCCCACGGTGTCGAGGCGGAGGCGGAGGGACCTGATGTTCCTGGTGCTCACACACTCGGTGACTCCTGAGCCACTTCTTGCACTTACCAGGTGTGAGCAAGCTTTTCTTTCTTTTTCTTTTCTTTTTTTTTTTTTTTAATATTTATCTATTTGCTTTAGCTGTACACAATGCGTTTATTTGTACGTGGTGCTGAGGCTCGAACCCGGGCCGCGCACGTGCTAGGCGAGCGCTCTACCGCTGAGCCCAGCCCCAGCCCAGCAAGCTTTCCTTTACAGGACCAGAGCATCGATGTTCTGTTGTGTGGGCGCTGGAGGCCTCCGTGCCGCCCGTTCAACTCTGCCCCTTGGCATGAAAGCCGCCGCAGACCATACCCAGACCCGTGCGCGTGGCGCGGTGCCAACAGAACCATTGAAATCTGAGCATCGTGTAGTCTTAATGAGGCAGGAAATGTTCTTCTGCCTTTGATTTTTTTTTTTTTTTTCATCCATTTAAAACGTGAGTCCATCCTTGGGTGGCCCCACGAATGCGGGTGGCCAGGGGATTGGGCCCGCAGACCCCGGCGTGCCCAGCCTGGCCCTGACTCTCCGCCTCCTGAGGGCAGGACCTGTGCCACGCACACCTGTGGAATGAACAAACCGTGTACCGTCTGTATGAGACATCGGGCTGCCCGGGCCCTAGGGTTCTAGGACTGCCGCACGAGGAAATGTTTGTGAGGGGTTGCGGACCCCATGGAGAACTGCACCCATCGAAGGCCCTGGCTTTGTTTGGTAGCGTCAGCTGCTCTTGTTATTTAGGAGGGACCTGGCATCATGGTGGTGACCGTCACAAAGAGGCAGGCAAAATTTAAAAAAAAAAAAAAAAAAAAAGAGGAAGTCGGGGTTCCGACTCCCACTTGGTCGACTTGCGTCTTTAAGTATTCATTTATTATCAACCATTTCGCTGGCACCCCCTCACCCCGCCCGCGCACACCGAGGCAGAACTCTGGTTTTTGCAGGACCCTGGGGGGCCGTCAGTTCTGGGGTGGTCTCACGAGGGATCACTGAAGCTCTGCGTTGTAGTCTATTAAAGCACAGCTGTTCGTCAATTAGGACGGAGAAAACGGTCCTGCTGCATTGCAGGGGCGGGACGAGCCTCTGCCGTGGGCTAGCGCCGTCCTCCCTGGTGCTCCTGTCCCTGCCGTCCACGGTCCTGCTCTGCCGGCCGGCACATCTGCAGGGAACTGGCTCTGTGGTTTCAGCTCGTGAGCTGATCTGCACCCTGGAGGGTGGCGGGAGCCTAGGTCACCAGGAGTCCCTGTGGACTGGATTGAGGGTCCGATCTGGAGGAAGCCTCCACTGAAAATGCTCGTGTGCCCAGCAGCCTCGTCCTGCACCCTGCAAAGGGAGGATGGCTGTCTTTCTCCTGTGGGTTCACAAAGCCCACATTTCAGCAACAATTTACATCCCAAAGACCTACTGAATGCCACTGCCATTTCCCGTAACAATTAGAGGAAACTGGTGGAAAGAATGTCAGACTTCAACAGATAAACAGCTCTTGTCTTCCTAGTTCAGGTGTAGGTTGTTTTTCTTTTTATCACATTTAGAAAAATATCTTCCAAGGTCATATGTGAGTTAACCCCTGACCACCTGGCCAACATCAGCTCACGCAGGAGACCTCAGGGCCTTTGCACTTCCACCTTTGCTTCCTTGTGTTCTTTGCTTAAACGTCATCTTCTTGGAGGGCCCTTCTCAGGCTGGGTGATCTAAAATCCTTTTCCCACATCATCTTGTTCATTTCCACATTTTGCAACTCTTTCCCTCTGCATCCTGCCACCCTCTGCTTTTATGTAAGCTCAATAAAAGCTTGGCATGAAGTTGCGGCTCCATAAATCCTCGTTGCGGGAGTGACCGACACGAGCTGCTGGAGAGGCAGCGTCCCAGCCCGAAGGCCGCTCTGGACCAGGGGTCAGGGCTCCAGAACTGAGCTTGAGCGCACCGGCTGCGGTCTGGGGCCCCGCTGCAGGCCTCTGAGCTAAGTCTCTGTAGCTAAGATGCCAGGACCTTCAGCCCAGGAGCACCGCAGAGGGACCCCTGGAATGTGGAACACGCCACATGTCCCCATCAGTGGGGGCACTGCCAGCGTCTACGGGGCAGGCAAGGCGTGGCCTCGGCTTTGGCCCTGGGGCGTCTGGCAGAATGCCCTTCACCCTCCATGCTGAAGGTCAAGTACAAGGGCAGCCTGGGTCAGTCCAAGCCATCACGGAGGACAGAGGGTGAAGGACACGGAGAGCTGGTCGGGCCGAGCTCTGTCCCGTCCCAGCACTCAGAGCATGCCGGGCCTGGGGGCTGGGCTGTCCCGAGGCTTTGCAGTAAACTGAGGTCATTGGGCGGGCTCCGGGGCCTCAGGACTCGTGTCCTCGTGGGAAGAGGAGGGCAGGACGCAGACTGGCCCAGAGGAGAGAGGCCTCTGGAGGAGCCGGCCCTGCCTGCACCTTCTCCAGAATGGTGGGAGAACAGGCTTCTGTTGTTCAAGTCGCCCAGGCCGTGATGCTCTGGCCTGCAGCCCTGGCCCAGTCCCCCCGACAGCCCCTTCGCAGCCACGAGCACGGCTCCTGCTTTGCAGAACTAACGGAAGCAGCCAAGGCGCCTGTGTGGAAATGCCCCCCACCCCCCACCAGCCTCTGCCTCTTAGGACAAGGCTGGTGACGGGAAGGCCCAGCTCTCGGAGCCGTTGAGGGGCTTAAGAAAGATAATCGGCCCCGAGGACTTCCTTAGCCAACGCGGTGGCACAGGGGGGCACAGAGCCCCCGCACTGCCCACGCTCTTGGTCCAGGCTGGCCGGATCCAGAGGCTGCCCCCTCCCCGCGGCCTGGCCAGGGTCTCCTTCCTTCCTGCCACAGCTGGAGGGAGCTGGCTGCAGCACGTGGTGGGTCGAGCCCCTCTCTGAGCCCTTGTGACCACTTTGGGCTCTTTAAGGACCTTCTCCTGCACCTCCCGCTGCCGCAGAACAAACAAACCCACTGTGGCAGCCAGTCGCCTCCTTAATTAAGCAGCGCAAATGTCAAAAAAGGTGTGAAAGCCAGACTCCACGGGGGTGATCTAGCTCTCAGCCTGCAGGGTGAATCCTTTTTTTTTTTTTTTTCCCCTCCCTTTATGCTGTTATGACATTATCGAGGTTACTGGGAACTGGGAAGAAGTTAAAGCAGAAAATGATGCCGGTTGCTAACTCATGTTTGCAAAAAGCCCTAAGGGTCCATAAAGGGTTTTTAATTCCAGTCACTTTCTGGCTCTGACCTACAGGCCCAGGTTGAAGCACTGGTTGTGCCACTTCCTAGTTGTGCCGCTTTAAGAAGTTATTTAACCTCTCTGGGCTTTGGTTCCCACATCTGCCCGTGGGAATCACAGTAGTATCTGCCTCAAAGGTGGTTGGGCAGAGCAAGAGGCAGAAAGCCCTGGCAGCTCTTACCCAAGGGCCAAAGCTGCCCTGCAGTGGTGCTTGCTGTGGCCACCTGAGTCTGCTCTCCACGGTTTCCTGTTCCCAGCCGCTATGCCGCGACCTGCGCAGTACTCCAGTCGCTCCCTGTGCGCCTCTGGCTCTGTGGGCTCCGCACGTAGCCTTGCTCTGGCTCCTTCTGCGGCACACTCCTCTCATCTCTGCCCAGGAGACTCGCCAGCACCCACCTGCTCTGAGAAGCCTCCCGGGTCCCTGCATGACTGCGGCTTTGGCCGCCTGTCTTAGGCAGTCCTGAATCCTTGCAAGTCCTTTTCTCCTTACGTTACAGCTGGGGCAATCAAGGCGCGCGGATTGATTCGTTCAAGCCCACCAAGCTTTCGAGGCCACCCTGACTTGCCACTGTCTCTTCCCATGTGCATAGTGACGGTCAACCTTGCCACTCTAGGGTCCATGACAGTGGGCCCAGTCCTCTCTCCCAGCACAGTGGCTGGCACAGGGAGATCCTCGTGCAGCCAGCGAATGACCAAAGCAAGGACAGATTCCACACGCAGGTCATGGGGTGCAGGATCTGCGGGGGTCTCCAGCAACCTCAGCTCTCAGAAATCTGAGTGACATAATTTATGGAAATTTCTTGCCATCAAAATCACGTTAGGAAAATACAGCAGCAAGTGGTACGGCCTGGCTGTCAAGGTGATTTGCCATTTCCACCGTGTCTTAACGAGACGTGAACTTCAATATGCACGGAGGCCTGTCAGCAGGCCTTGTCTGTACCCAGAGAACCGCAGGAGGATCTCAGAGTGACCAACACGGGGATTGTCACTGGGCTAAGATACCGAAATCAAAAAGGCCTCAGAGGCCAGGTTCTGTGCATAGTTCTTGCTTGCCGTCCTGTAACCTTGACCAAGGTCGTTGGGCTTCAGTGTCTTCATATGTGACATGGGGGTGATGTAAATGGGGGCTGTGCGGGGGGTCAGGCCCGCTGCACCGGGCGGGACTTGGCTTGACTCAGCCTCCTCTGCGATTTATGAGACGGACTCGGCTCCCTCACTCAGACGGCCAAGGCCACCACGAGTCCTCTTCCAACCCAACGTCATGTTGGCTGAGCTCCCGCAGACGCCACAGCGTTCACTGACCATCTAGAGGTTTGGTCCCTGTGACCAAGGAAGCTCTCACAGGTCATGGGGGTGGCAGTCCTGCCACCCCCAGGCTTGACTTAGCCGTGAAGAGCGAGGATGCCGTAAGCAGAGAAGGACAAGAGTGGGGCAAAGGGGCAGGGACACAGGTAGCATTCGTGAGGGTCTAGGCCCTGGACGGTGTGGGGCGGTGAGGCGGGGCGGGGCGTGCTGCTGCATGTCTGTGGCCTTTGGGGACCTGGTGTCCCTCCTCCCTCCCTCGCGTGCCTTCCTCCCTCCTTCCCCTCTCCTCTTGAGAAGGGTGGCGTTGAAGCCAAGGTCACAGCTGGAGGGTGCCGAGGACAGGTCTCCGTGGGCTCCCGAGTGCGTGTCGGAGAGAGAAAAGATCAAGTTAGAAAAGGGTGAAGATGTCAGCACAGTCCCTGAAACTAAGTCCCTGCATGACTGTGGCTTTGGCCGCCTGTCTTAGGCAGTCCTGAAAGGACTTGTCCCCAAAGGACAAGAGACGGGCTCCCAGCAGCCTCTCAAACCCTGCGCTCCCCTGTGGCTCTGCCTCCCCCTCTGGGTGGCCGCCACGCCCCGGCTTAGGAACAGGGACAGTGACCTCCCCACCTCACCTGCCCACACGCCCAGGCTCGCTCCCGCCACCCTCTGCTCCTGCACAGTCAGGCACGCTGCCTGCTGACGGTCCCACGTGTGGCTTCCCTCGCGAATGCCACCCACCTCCTGCCCCCGTGCCTTCAGGGACACCCCCTGGCCTGCTCTGCTGTCCTAACTGGTTGGCCAGCATGTGAGTCCTCCCAGCTAGTCCCCCCCCCCTCCTCTCATTCACAGTCCCCCACGGTGGTAGGAAAGGGCTCGCCAGGGGAGGGATGTGCAGAATGGAGGTGCTGGGCCCTCAGCCTCCTTCTCCGGGATGCTGTCTTCCTGGTCAAGTCGCTCGGTGGCATCCTCCACTGCTAGTGTGGCTGATGGAGCCTCCCTGGCCAGGTTCCTGGAGGAAGGGCACAGGGACCTCCAGGAGTCGCTGGTCCTGCGGATGTGGGAGGAGCCTCCTTCTGGCCTAGGCTCAGCAGAGGGGTTATTTGTATAGTTTTCTAGAAGGAGCACAAGTGAGGCCCTGAAGGTCCTCCCTCCTCCAGAGCTGGGCATCCCTGGGTGCCTCACGGTGCCAGAGGTCCCACGTGGCCTTGGAGCTTAGCGTGGCATGCTGCTGGCCGGGGCCGGGCAGGCAGAGGGTTCTGCAGGGTGGGGACGTGCACTCCCACGAGGACCGGGCTCCGGTCAGGGACTGGGCTCGCATGTTCATGGTCTCACGCAGCCCAGTGGGGGGGTCCTTCACTCTCCTTCCCAGTCGGGAAACGGTGGGGCTCAGAAAGGCCAATGAACTTCCCAAGGACACACAGCCAGTTGGCAGGACGTTCAGAACTAGAACAGTGTCGGCCTTTCAGCCAACTCCACCCCACCTCTGCCTTGACTCCTGGGGAAGCTCTACCTGCAACCTAGACCTGTGGAATGGAGACCTCCTGTCAGGAAATGGCCAGGCATTTCCTGGCCAGGACAGAGCCGGGCACAGAGCTGCACTCCAGCGTGTCCCCCGTGATGGTCGCAGGACCGGGACAGACCAGGAGAAGCTTCAACATGAGAGAAACAAGGAGACTGGAGTGAGCTTGCAAGAGGCCACCTGTCCTCATTTTGAAGAGCTGTCCTTCATTCTGATTTGTTTGTGCCTGTCATAGAACTTCAGTATGAAATGTCCTTTCTTTATAAAATGGGGGTGATAATAGATGATGTTGGGTTCTGTTTTTAAGTTTTGACCAGATATCATTCAATGCTGCACATATCTATCTATCTATCTATCTATCTATCTATCTATCTATCTATCTACCTATCTATCTATCTATCTATCTATCTATCTATCTCAATCATCTATCTATCTCTATCATCTGTCCATCTTCCATTTATCAGCTATCAATCATCTTTCATCTGTCTTCAATTTATCATCTATCATCTCTATCTATCTATCTATCTATCTATCTATCTATCTATCTATCTATCTTTAAAGATTCACTTCTCTGGTACCCTCTGGGGCGACTGATGAGCTCTTCTTAGGCTACCCAGGAGCACTGTGGTCCTGGCTCTGACCCCTCCCAGCCAGGTGACGGTGTGAGGGTAACTGCCCCTGTCTGAGTCTCACTTGTTCCCCTGTGAACTGGACTTACTGAGGACCAGGAGAATTGGCTCCTGGGACACCTGGAACTTCAATGCACATGAGCGATGGCTGGAGGCGGCAGGTGGCCCCTGGCCTTCTTTGGAGCAGAAAGTCGGAGCTGACCCGGAGACCTGCCTGCTCTGCGCAGCCCTGGGTCTAGGAGGCTGGTCCTGCTCCGTGGCGTGGAGCTCTTTCTTTGTGTGATTTCCTCTGAGCTGTGTGTCAGGCCCCAGGGGTGGGATTTTCTGCTCCATTCCTGAAGAGGACTTGGAGTGTCAGAGACACGGGCAGCTCAGAGAACGCCTCGGTCGCCTGGGTCAGCTGAACATGGCCCAGGACTCCAGGTCATGCTCAACCAGCTCTGACAGTGGCCCTTTCCTTCTCTGGGGTCTTCTTTTTCCCTGTGTGTAGCTGCCCACCCCCTCTCTCTTTTTCTCTTTCGATGTCCACTGGCTTGGAAAGGGCCGGTCAAGTCCTTTGGCCTCTGACCTAAGTGTTCTTGGCTCTGCAGGAGATGTGCAGTTCAGGAGGGAGGCTGGGGACTTCCTGCCAAGCTCCGGCCTGCCCGTGGCCTCCTGTGTGCCTGGCTTCTGCCACCAGAAGTGGGGAACAGTCCTCTGCCTCCTCCACCCAGATGTTGGGAGGGCCACACTGCGCAAAACAATCGACGGGGGGCTTCCGGAGAAGGGGACACACTGACTTTCACAGCATGCAAAAGGCCCACATCAGGGAGAAATTCATTTTCTACATTCTGTTGTGGGAGTTCCTGGTTGGGTTTTTTCTCAAGTAGAAACATTTGATAAAAAGCTCAACAAATCAGAAAAAAAAAAAAAAAAAAAAAAAAAGGAACTTAACTTTTTGGAAAAAAAAAAAAGAAAATTTAGCATCTGAAGTTGGACACTGATTGATATTCTGGGCTCAACCTCTTTGAACTAGGGGACATGTGACAGGGCCACCCGATGGAGACTTGGATTTAAATGCATGCCGCCTTGTTTAGTTCTGTCTTCGGGTATACAGGGTCTTTTTTTAATTTTTTTTTTAAAGGATATAAATTCCAACCATGCTTTGTGTGAAGGGTCTCAGTGAATACTGACATTGTGAGTGTCAGTCCCAGATCACTTTAATCAGAGAGTGGATATGCATGATAAAACGGATAAGGGACTTTAATCAAAAAATCCGCTGGCCTGGAAACGTGACGCACTCCGCCAAACACACTTCATCCCACTTTTCTTGTGCCACTGCCAAGATTCTGTTTCATGAATATGCATCGGACATGATATTACATTAAAATGTGACATTGGGTGTGCCGTGTGGAGGAGTCAGAGTCAGCCCCCATGCGAACGGATGTATCGGCACACATTTACACACGCACGTGTGTGCACACCTACGTGTGGGTGCAGGCACTTCTGCAAAGTTTTTGTCTGTGGGGCATTAAATGTTGCAATATGATTTTTTTCCGCCCAGAGCTTCCTTGGAAGCTGCGGGTTGGATCTATAACCTTTCCCTTCCTGGTAAGAAGCTAATAGCAAGAGTAGGTAGGGGTTTTATTTAAACTCTACCTAGGAATACGCCATGCAGTGTTCACCGGGGGTCCCATCTCTCCATATAAATGCTCCTCTTAGAGAAAGGGCATGGGGGCGGCCGATTTGGTGTTTTTTTTTTTTTTTTTTTTTTTCTATTTCAGGGACTGAATTCCAGGCGCAGTGACGAGGCAGCCCTGTGTTTCTGGCCCGGTTCAGCTGCTGCGGGGTCCTTCCTAAGAACAGGTGCAGGAGGTCCTTGTGCAAATGCGCATGGCTCCCTCCTGGGGTGCAACTGGGCGCTGGCTCGCTTCTCCTGGCCTGGGAGTTCCACCGAGCCCAGCAAACCTGCCCTCTCCAGCTGCCTCCTCTCTTCTCTGCCCGCTGGGTTTTTTCCTCCATCTCGAGGGAGGCTGCAAATTTTGAGAATTCGTCAGAAATCTTAGCATACCAGGTAGAGCAAACGACTTGCGAAGCGGAGGTACACTGTGCGGAGGAAAGATGGATGCACTGTCAGGTCTCGCTGAGACCTGGTGGAGGGGTCTCTCCCGTGCAAGATTCCTGGTGCTCGTGACTTGCAAGTCGTTGGCTCGGCCTGGCGTGCTATGAAGTCAGGTCACATTCTGAGGTTCTGTCTGTGTGAGGTTCTGTCTGGGGGGCATGAATTGGGGCAGATACTGTTCACCCCATTCTTTTTTTAAAAAAAAATATTTATTTATTTGCTTTTAGTTGTACACAGTACGTTTTTATGTGGTGCCGAGGATCGAACGTGGGCCGCGCACGTGCTAGGCGAGTGCTCTACCACTGGGCCACAACCTCAGCCCCTTCACCCCCATTCTTCTTTTTTTTTTTTTTTTTAAATATTTATTTATTTACTTTAGTTGTATACAATGCAATGCATTTATGTTTATGTGGTGCTGAGGATTGAACCCGGGCCGCGCACGTGCAAGGTGAGCGATCTGCCGCTGAGCCCCAGCCCCAGCCCTCACCCCATTCTTATAAGCAGACAAACCCCAGACCCATTCTTTGTGGGAGAGATTATAAGCAGACAAACTAGTCACCAGGAAAACCCCCCGGTAGTAAGGCGATTGTCCTAATAGCCAAAATTCACGGCAAGTCCCCGGACTAAACATTTGCCACCAACACCCCTGGGAGGGGGCAGAGGGGCTCTGTGCTGCCCGACACGACAGCCCGGGCTCACCGCGTGCTCACGGGCGGGAGGAGACGCAGCCTTACACCACAAGGGCCTCTCGGGACAGTGGGGGGAGATGGAAAGAGGCATGCAGCGCAGGCTGGGGCTCTCGTGCCCAAAGAGGAGCTGAAGGCCTGGCAGGGCACGCGCAGAGTGGCAGCTCCCCCTCCCTTCCTGCACCCTGTAACTGCAAGGTGGAGCCCAGAGGCCAGAGCCTGGAGACCGTGAGCTTGGAGCCACCCCGAGAGCATGGCTGGCCCCGCGTGAGCCTGGGAGAGGAAGAGCGTGTGCACGGGCCGTGTGCCCAGCTGAGGCTGATCGTGGCTTGCTGTCCACCTGTGCTGGCTCTGTTCAGAAGCCTCTGGGACTGACGGCTCAGTAGCTCCCATTCTCTAGATAGTTCTAGATCAGCAACTTCAAGTATTGCATTTACTGGCAATTTGAGGAAACTGAGCTTATCATCTTCAATAAAAAAAAAGCATCGAGTTCCTAGAGGCATGGAAATGGAAGGGCCCTTTAGGACAGCCATGGGGGTCATACCCACAGCACGGGCAGGGCACTTGCGACTGGGTGGCCCTTGGCAGGCCCCTTCATCCACCTGAGCTTCATGTTTATCATTTCAAAAAAATGTGTGTAAAATTTATAACCAGCACACAGAGTTGCTGGGGAGACTAAATTATGTGTGATAACTCATGTGAGGGGTCTGCAGACCGGAAGCTTCCGTGATGTGAGCACGGCTGTCTGTCAGAGCTGACTGCCCCCTCTCACTGCCTCTACCTTCTTCCCTCCTTCCCCTCTTCCTCCTTTCTTCCTTCCTTCTTCCCTCCCTCCCCTCTTCCTGCTTTTGTTCCTTTTCTCTGTCTGACACCCAACAGCCTGCTGTTATGGGGTTAGAACAGGGCACGCCCCTTCTGAACAAAGTCACAGGCTGTTAGAGTCGGGCTGGAGACAGGCGTCTTCCGAGTCCTGGAAAACTTCTTTGACAATAACAAGCACGTGTTGACTGCAGAGCATTTTCTCCATTGCTAACATATCCCAACTGCTTCTCTTAAAAGCTAAAATCCAGTGATCTTGGACCCTCTGTGGTCACCTGACGGCTTCTAGTGACATCAGGATGACTGGCAGACAGATCAGTGGAATATGCCCCAGGACCAGGGAGCAAAACTACAAACTGCAAATGGCCTTTTGGGACCTGCTGGAGTGAGGAGAATGGTTCTTTCTGATGGGGGACTAAATTCTGAAAGAACTTTCTCTTATTTGCTGCCCAAATTCCTGTTTCTCACTAGCTTCAACAACACCATGAAACCAGACCAGAGAAATACTGAGATGAAGGCTGAGAGCATCCTGTATCCAAAATGTTTCAGACCAGAAGCATTTGGGATCTGGGATTTTGTTCAGATTTTGGAATATTTATACATACATGATGAGTTATCTTAAAGATGGAGCCCCCATCCAAACATGAAATTCATTCATGTTTCATATACACTGTATACACATAGCCCCGAGGCGATTTTACACATGATTCTTAATAATTTTATGCACAAAACAAATTTTAAATAAACTGGACTATCCGACCTATGGTTTTGTGTCGGAGCTTCAAAGTTTCAGGTTTCAGAACCTTTTGGATATCCGAATCTTGGGTCAGAGATGCTCAACCTGAATTTCAAAAGCACCACTGCTCCCAAGGGCATCATGGGGAGAGAGGGACGCCTGGACCACCGACGTGGGTGTTGGAGTCAGTTTTCTCGCTGCTGTGACTAAAGGAGCTGACCAGAACAACTACGGAGAAGGAAGAGTCTACTTGAGGGCTCGCAGATTCTGAGGTCACAGTCCTGAGAAGGCCCACTCAGTTCTTCAGGGCTTGAGATGGGGATGAGCGTCATGGTGGGAGAGGGTGGCAGAGGGAAGCAGGTCACATCACGGTGATCCGGGAGAGAGACGCCACTCACCAGATCTAAACATATCCCTGCCCCAGTGCCCACCTCCTCCAGCCACACCCCACCAGTTCAGTTACCACCCCTACGCACTGATTGGGTGAAGACCCTCACAACCCCATCATTTCTCCTCTGAACCTTCTTGCATCGTCTCACACGTGAGCTTTCGGGGGAGATCTTAACATCCACACCATAACAATGCAGAACAGCCAGGTTGGAGAGACGGCTGGGTGCCAGGGACAGAGTCCTGGACAGGGGGAAGACATCCACCTGTCCTGGGCTTCACAGCAGGGGGCTTGCTGAGCCTTATGCCCCGCCCCCAGGCCTCAGTGTTCCTATCCATGAGGTGGGCCCAACCCTGCATCATAGGGAATCGGTGAGGACCACAAGGGACTATGTGTAAGAAAAACACACTTTAGACAATGGCAGAGCCTCGACAGGTGGTAAGATGACTTCCTACTGTTTACTAAAGAGTCTGGACATAGATCCATTCACTCATAAAAATAGTGATTTTCAGGGAATCTCCTATAATCTTCAATAAATAATTTTCTTGGAAAAATGCCACATGCTGTAATTTAGCTCAGGAACAAAACTTGAGGAGGGGGGCTTGGGTGGCGACAGCTGCAAACAGAGATGGCAGCTATGTCCACCTGCGACCCTGCAAGGTACAAAGACCTTCGTGTTCAGAGAGCGGCTACCCGGGTCTGCCTTGGCCAACTCCATGCCCCGATGGTCTTGAGCACCAATTGCAAAGGAAGGTGCCCAAGGAAAGAAGGGGTGGCACTTGTCCTCCACAGCCAGCCTCCTCTTACAGATCCGAATTTCCCAACCCTGCAGCCTGGCAGCAGGGGCGGGGGGGGCGGGGAGCGCGGAATTGCCTCTGCACCTCATGTCACCTTGATGCCTCTCCTTGGGCTGCCCGCGTCACGTCCCGCTATTCCAGGATTCACAGGACGCCGCGCACCTGGCAGCAGGATCTGGGGAGCCGGGAGCCGGCGGGGGCACCCACGGCCGCGCCCCCAGCGTGCCTCCCTTATCTGGTGCCCGCCGGGCTGCAGTTCGCCGGCTCCCCCTGTGCCGGTGCGGTGTTAATTAGGACGCCTGGTTATCTGCGAGCAGCAGATATTGCTCAGATACAGGCGGCTCACAGCGTGGGAGCGGGGGTCTGGGGGCCACTGCACTTGGAGAAGTGGAACCGGGTTTCACAGTTGCGCTCTGCGGTGGGGACGAGCGCTGCTAAAAATAACTCACGGGTCTGGGTTCCCCTCCCACTTCCTAGACAGTAGTGGCATGCTTTGGCGTTGTCATTTTAGTGTCTGTGCTCCTCTAGGCACAGGCGTGATCATCGGATGTTCTAATTTTCTGCCAGGCCACTGGTGGGGTTCTGAATTTTATTTTGCTGTGATAAGAACACTCAACGTGAAATTTACCCTCCTTATGGATTTTTAGTGTGCAATCCAGTTCTGCTCTCTCTAGGCACGATGGTGTCCAGCAGATCTCTGGAACTTACCCATTCTGCCTAAAGGAAGGTTATGCCCATTGGTCAGCAACTCCTGCCTCCCCCTTCCCCAGCCCCTGGCAGCTGTTGTGGTCTTTGCACTTCGGAGTTTGATTATTTTAAATGCCTGGTGTGGGTGGGATCCTGCCTTTGTCCCTCTGTGACAGGCTTATTTCATGTGGCACATGCCGTCAGCCCACGTCGCTGCCAAGGGCAGGGCATCTTTCTTTTTAAAGGCTGAATAGTATTCCGTTGTGTGTGTGCTGCATTCTCTTTGTCCATTTATCAGTCCGAGGGCATTTCCTTGGCACCACAGCCTATCTTGGCTGTGGTGAACAGAGCCATGAGGAATGTGGGACACATCTGTGAGGTTCTGTGTCAATTCTTGTGGCTTTGTACCCAGAAGAGGGACTGCTGCTTGAGGAAGCCGCACACTGTTTTCCATGACGGATGCATCGTTTCTTTTTCTTCTCTTTCTCTTTCTTCAGGAGCAAAACAAGGGGACAAAGACCTGCCCTTCTGCAGTTCAGGGCAGGAGGCATGGGTCAGAACCTGTGAGGAGCACATGTAGGAGCACGGCTGAGCACCTCCAGCCCAAGGCCAGAGGCCGTCCAGGGGCTAGGGCCAGGCTCAAGTAGCCCGGCTCATCGGTCCCCACAATGTCAAAGACTCATGCTCTTCAAATAAATAAATGCCCCTATTTTAATAGACTCATTGGCAGGAATAACGGATAACGAGTTTGCTAGTGCGAAAAGAGCCGGAGGTGGTGGTCCGGGATTGGGGAGGGTTCAGGAGATGACCACAGCGCAGGTACTGTCATATCACGGCGCAGGACTCTCGGTGGAGCAGGGACTCTGGGTGAGGTTCAAGTGCCACACCTCCTTCAGTGTAAGAGGCTGGCTGGGCCTGCAGAGGACGGCCTGGTGTCTGCCCCGCCTGCTGCAGGACAGCGGGGCCGGAACGGCGTGGACAGGAAGGGCAGCTTTGGTCTGCTCACGCTGCGCACGCGGAGGTAGCCGAGGGGAGCTGCGCATGCGTGCTGACCCTCGGCAGCCCCACCCCCTGGAATGGGTCAGGGCGGTCCTGGGGTCTGACTCGCCGCATCGCCCCCCATTCCTCCTTTGATGCCTGGAGGAGGCCTGAAGGAAGACCGGAAGGAAGGAGCATTGGGAGGGAGAAGTTTTCTCTCTAACATTGTTGATACGGTTGCCAGATTCAGCAACTAAAAAATTCAGGATGCCAAGTTAAATATAAATTTCAGTCATACTTACTGAGGACAAAGTTCTACCAAAAATTATTTGTTTACTTGAAGTTCAACTCTAACCAGACACCCTGAATTTCACCTGGCAGCCCCAATGGTGGGCTCATTTTCTGTTTCCTGCGCACATCAAACCTCGTCAAGGCCATCTGAACTGTCCCAAGGCCATTAAGGCAGGGGAAACTAACTGTGGGCAGGGACTCAGGGTGAAGAGGTGAGGGACGGCAAAGATGCTTTGGGCTTTTCTGTTCGAGAGCCTCTACTTCTTGGAAAGTTGCAGAGCATCGTGGCCCGTGCTGCTTTTGATGTCACGGAATATGTCCTGAGGTCACCAATGGGGAAATTCTCCCAAACTAGCAAACTGTGTCGGAGCTTGCCCACGTGCCCCTGTGAGTCTGATTCCCACATCAGTTCACATAAAATCAAAATTAATATGTTGGCCATTTCTAGGTGCAGAGTCAATGAGGGGAACCACAAACAGTCCCAATTAGACCTGGGAGAGTCCTTCCTGCTTCAATCTCGAATTCTTTATTTTAGTCTTTTCCCCTCAATCTGAAAGTCACTTGAGCAATGGTGTCAATGTGGAAAAGAGCCCTTATGCAGAAAAAGCCGCTCCGGGCTGACCATGTGAGGGATGATAGGCAGGTGGCTTCACCTTCCTGAGCCTCAGCGCATTATTCTGTAGAATGGCGTTGAACAGGACAGGATCGGGGGAAGGACTGAAGGGATAATGGCTGTGAAGCACAGCTGGCCCTTCTGGACTTCGGCATGTGTTGCCGCCTGAAGCGATGGCCGCTTGGAGCAACGAAGCCGCGGGAAGAAGTTCAGAGGCAAACTGGAGACAAACAGCTTTTTATTCTGATAACTTTTCTCTCTGGCTCTAACAACGACTAACACGCGCCCACACACACCACCAAAATAGCGCTGACCCGATCAGCAATCTCGGCCAAGTCACTCGAGATCCCAGGCCAAGTCCCGCAAGATCCCAGGCCAAGTCCCTTGAGACTACGGAAGGCGACAATGCCCAAATCCTTATGGCCCATAGTCAACCGCAATTTAAGCCATCTCCCCAAACAGGGCTCCTGCAGGCATGGTCTGTGTCCGGGTCAAAGTGTGTGCCCAGCTCGGGGTTGTTAGGAACACCTACTGCAGATGCTACCCTCTCTTGTGAAAGCTCTTTCATGGTGAGTAAAATATGTATTGATGGCATTAGTAATAAAAAGTATGCACGCGACTCCATCAGAGCAAAATGGATGTGACCTAGCAGCAAGGGGATCCAAGCGGGTTTGGGGAATCAGTTTGATTTGTGGGATTTTTATGCCTAGGCAGTCACAATAAATAGGAGTTATATTAATTGGCTCCCTGATCAGTTATGAGAACCATGTTTTGTAGGAATTCTATCAAATGCAATACAGTAGTTGTTTTGGTGGGTGAAGAGCCACCCTGGGAAACATGCACAGATGTTACTGTCCCACAGTGGCTGGGGGCCTGGTGTGGATTTGGGGAGGGGAAGGCGTGCCCGGGTCTCAGCTCGGAAAATTACCTTCTTCCCAAATCACATCACGTGTGTATGACCTGAGCAGCAGCAAACTCGGTGTGGGTGCAGCAAGCTCTGGTGCCATCTTGACCTATTGGGTGCCAGAGCCTGGAGAGACTTAGATGTCATGTTCTTATGGATAAGATGAGAAGACCTGGAGTTTAGTCTTTCCCAAGGTCGCTCAAAACTAATGTGAATCTATAAAGTTGTCCCCAAAGTGTTAAGCTTTGAATGTAAAATAGCTCACTGATATCTACTGTGTTTCCCCCTGGCCACGGGAAACCTTAGCTTCCCCATCTCTACCACTGCAAAGCACATATCTTGCTGCATAGTGGTTATGACAACTGATTGTCCTACTTCAGTTCTATCCTAGATAATGTGTTGAAACCATCTGGATTAGTCAGGCTCCTCAGTGCTAGCTGCAGTAACAAATAACCCTATACTTTGAGTGGCTTAACTTAATATACCAATGCTGTCTAGAGCCATGGGTGAGTTTTCATGCAGTGATCTGGGGACCTAGTCCTTTACTTCCTATGGTATGGTCTTCTGCCAGTGCCTACACTGTGTTCCATTGCTGAGGGTGGTGAACCACACCAAAGAGCCAACTGACAGGCCCAAAGTGGCTCATGTCCCTCCTGTTCTATGAGTAGAAGCTGGGCATTTGGTCCAATCTGAATTGTAGGAAGGGGGGTCTCTCCAGGTGTCCGAGACGGGGAATGGATAGAAGACATCCACCAGGTTTCTCCTGCAGCATCCATGGCCATCCCTTGACCCCTGCTGGGAGTGGGTTGAGGATGCGTGTGTGACCAGTGCACGTGTGTGCATCGGATGTGGCAGTGAGTTGGAGCACTGACGGCTGGGCTGACAGGGAAGGAGATGGCCCGCCTCTGCCTGTGGAGAAATCCCTGCAGCTGCTGCCCCGTGGTTCCTACCTGCTTGAGGAGGAAGCACGTGCTGGAGAAGGGCCAAGACGGGAAGCCTTGGAGCAGCAAAACAGATATTCTCACCTGTGGCTCCTGGAACCTTCCTACCTCTAGCCCTCTACTGCCAAGGGGCCATCAATCATCTTATCGTGGGAGTGAGTTAGAATCTGAACTTGCCCTTGCTTGTAGCCAAGCCTATCTTCACCAGTAACAGCGACTGTGAAACATTTTTGGAGTGATGTCCAACCCTGAGCAAAAGATGTCACCATTAGACTAATAAACCGGATCGTTACAGGTACCCAGTGCCAGGGATGTAGGTTGGGCGCTCAATCTCAGAGGCAGCTCGAGATCAAGGGAGGAGCGCAGGCTGTGGATGACGAAGGACTGGGATTCAAGATCAGAGCTCGAGTCCTTCCCAAGTGTGATCCTGGGCCAGGTGCCCGTGCTCCGAGACCTCTGTGTTTTCCCATGGAGTCCCAATGCCCACCTTGCTGAGTTGTTGATATCCTGCATGTGAAGTTATGATCCATCAATGTCGTGTAATGGCTTCAAAATAACTTTAAAAGCCACTTCTTAGCTTCATTGACTTTCTCAGGGAAGAAAGCTCCTGTTTCTTCAGTTGTCAAGTCTTTGGGCCCAATTAACCAGATCACCCTCCCTCACCCACGCGGACAGCCTGGCAGACGCACCTTTATATCCAACACCCCGTCTTATCCTAGCAGCCGGGTCGGACTCTCCATTATTCATATTCTGCAGTAATGGGCTCATTAAGCACCGCCACGTAACTCTCTGGATTCTGGAAGGAAACCAAAGACCACTTCTCCGGTGGTTATTTTCTTCCCAGAGATGCTAACGCTCTTTGGAGGTAATGCCAAGACAGCTGGTGAAGCTCACATCCTTTTTTTGGGAGGAGACAGGACATAAATTATTAGTAAGTAAATAAATAAATAAGCATTTGATTCTGTCAGTTTAGGAGGAAAACAATCAGTCAACCCGAGTTGGCTGTTGTGTAGACCACTTGATTGACTGAATCATGAACTTTTGGGGGAAGTGGGGAGGGACAGAGGAAGCATCAGTATCATGTTGCTCCCTGACAAGGAAGTTTGGGGAACAAAACTTAGCAAACAAGGAGAAGAAGGCTGGCCCAAGTTACTGTCTCCTTCCCTTCCTGCAATTACCAAGGCACAGCACCTAAGGCACCTGTCTTGCACACGGCAGGTGCCACTTGAATATCTGCACCTCTCTCCTATAAAAAAACTTCAATTCTACATCCTATCCATGCATTAGTTTGAAACCTAGACAAATGATTGCTTTCCTACAATATTAATTCTAATAGTAAAGGTCGTAGTGTTCAAAGTATTGCTTCATTCCCTCACCTTTCTTTTAAAGGGGGGTTCTTTCGTTAAAGGGATGATTCGAGGTCTTCCTAAGGATTTTTAAAGCAATTAACAGGGACTCATTTCCTCTTCCTTTTGACATTTAGGTAAACACAAGCAGGACACCTTCTGCACTGCAGGGTCCTGGAGCTCTGCAGACACCTGCAGTGTGTCACACCCCTGCACTCAGGGTGTACGGAGAGCAAAGCACTTGGAGCCGTTCCCCCCAGCCCTTTGTTGCCCACCTGTCCCTGTCCTTGCCAGCCCCCCCCACCCCCATTGGATGCAGTTACTGTCCCTGTGTTTCGGCATTGGCCAGAATGTAGGATAAATGGCATCGTGCAGCGTTTCGCCTTTTGAGTCTGGCTTATTGCACATGGCACCAATGGCTGGATTGGAGGTCATCTGTGTTGTTCAGTGTGAGTCGTTTTTTCCTTTTTATTGATAAATAGCATCCAGTGCGTGGGTGTAGCACAAGTTATTGATTGCCAAGTTGAGAGACATTTGGAATGTTTGTCTTTCACGTGCAAAGCTCTGGGTTCAATCCTAAAAGAGAGAGAGGGAGGAAGGGGGGAGGAGTGTGTTTGTTCATACGTTCATATTCTATTTGGATAAATACATAGGAATCAGATTGCTGGGTTGTATGGCGAATGCATGTTTATAAGAAGCTGTCAATCTGTTTCCCAGAGTGACCTTGTATGTCCCTCCAGCACACAGGAGAGCTCCCGGCCGCCTGGTCCTTGTCAGCACTTGCAACTGTCACTTACCGCTTTGCTTTAGCCCTCCTGGTGGGTCCATGGTGGCATGTCATCGTGGTTTTGATTTACGTTTTTCTAGTGACTAATAAAGTTGAACATCTTTCTTGTGCTTATTGGGCATCTTTATATTTCCTTTAGAGAAATGTCTGTTCAAATCTTTTGCTAGTTTTTTTTTTTTTTTTGATAGAACTTATTTTTTAGAGTAGTTTTAGGTTTACAGGGAAACCGAGTGGAAAAGACTTGCCACAGAGCCCCTGTGCCCACGTGCGCACAACCTCGTCTGCTATCAATACCCCTACGAGAGTGGTACAGTTGTTACAATCCGCAAACTCATGTCGACACATCATTATCACCCAGCATCCAGAATTTACAGTAGGATTTGCTCTTGCGACATGCATTCTGCGGGTTTGGACAAATGTACAATGATAGCTACCCACTAATACTGCATCGCATTATAGTCTTTCCCTATTAGCTTCTTTCTCTTCGTAATATGCATTTAAAATTTCTCCCTGTATTTTCAAGGCTAGATAGCTATTTTTTTTAATAACACTGAATAATATCCCATTGTCTGAATGCACCACATTTTATTTACCCATTCATTCACTGAAGAACATCTTGGTCGCTTCCAAGTGGTGGCATTTGTGAATGAAGCCACTTACATCTGGTTTCCGGGTTTTCAGTGGATGGAAGTTTTCAGCTCCTTTCAGTAAATACCAAAAAGCACAATTGCACATGGTTAAAGCATCTGTAGTTTTTGTGAGAAGTTACCAAACTATCTTCCAAAGTGGTTCCACCATTTTGCATTCCCAAGAAGAATGAGTGACATTCTTGTCACTCAACATCTTTGCTAGTATTGAATGTGGCCAATGTTCAGGAGTTTTGCCTTTCTAGTAGGTATGTTTGTGATACTCCGTCATTTTATCCTGCATCTGCTGCTACATGATGTGTAGGACCTTCCTACTTATTTGCTATTAAATATATGTCTTTGGTGAGCGGCTTAGGTCTATCTCAATTTTCTTTAAAAGTTAGGTTGTTGGTCTTCTCATTATTTAGAGTTGAGTGTTTGTTATGGTTTGGAAATAAGGCATCCCCCGAAAGCTCCTGTGTGAATGCAAGAATTTTCAGAGGTGAAAATGATTGGATTATGAAAGCTGTAACCTAATCAGTGGATTAATCCATTTGATGGATTAATAATTTGCAAGGGCTACTGTACTGGTGGTAATTGTAGGCAGGTGAGGCGTGGCTGGAGGAGGTGGCTCCCTGGGGGTGTGCCCTTGGGGATTATACTTTGTATCTCCCGCCCCCACCCCCTGCTTCCTGCTGCCAGGAGTTGAGTGGCTTTCCTCCTCCATGCTCTGCTGTTGTGAAGTTCCCCATCACCTCGGGCCCAGTCAACCATAATCCGAATCTCTGAAACCATGAGCTAAAATAAACTTTTCCTCCTCTAAGTTGTTTTGGTTGGGTGTTTTGGTCACATCAATAAAATTCTAACAGAGTTCTTCATAGATTTTGAAAACAAGTCCTTTATCAAACAAGTACTTTGCAAGTATTTTCTGCTTTGGTTTTTCATTCTCTTAACTGTCTTTTGAATAACTAAAGTTCTTAATTTGATGAAGACTACTTTATCAATTTTTTTTTCTTTTATGGATCATGCTTTTGGTGGTGTAGCTAAGAAATCCTTGCTTAACCTAAGGTCAGAAAGGTTGTCTCTGTATTTTTTTCCTAGGAACTTTACAGTATTGAGTTTTGTATGTAGATCTATGATCCATTTTGAATAGATTTTGTGTAGGGGACGAGGACCATGAGTTAATGATACTTTCTTGCATGTCACTGTGGAGTGGCCAGATCACATTGGTGACCTCCCCCACCAGTAGGCTGGACATAGCCCCCTTGATATCACCCAGCTCCCTCCGTGTCTTACATGTATAGTTCTAGTTCCTCCAGGGAACAGCAATGTCAGAACTGTAACCAGCACCAGGGAATTGCCTAGTGTGTTTGGGTTGCTGTAACAAACTCCCACAGACTGGAAAGCTTATGAACAACAGGAACTTATTTCTTACAGTTCTGCAGGCTAGAGGCCCAAGATCAAGTTGCCAGCAGATCTAACTCCTGGTGAGGGCTGTTTGCAGATTCATGGGTGGTGTCTTCTTGCTATGTCCTAGCACGTTGGAGCTGGCCGGGCAGCCCTTGGGTTTTCGTTTATAAGGGCACTAATCCTGCCGTGCGTGAGGTGCGTGTCCTCATGATCTGCTCACCTCTCACAGGCCCCACCTCCTAACATCATTACTTTGGGCATTCGATTTCAACATATGCATTTTGGAGGGAAATATTCAGTCTACAGCAGGGAGAAAGCAGCAGAGGGGAACAGAGAAACCATCCTGTTTGGAGTCAGGGACCCGGATTTGAGTCCCTCCTCTGCTACTTAATCAAAAATGGGGGGGTCCTGTTTTTAGCTAAGAGGGCAGACAGTGCGCTCTCTGAGCCTCAGTTTGCCTGTCTGCAAGCAGAGATGGAACCCTTTCATGCACATCTCACGGAGTGGGTTAAGGCTCAATGTCACAGCATAAGCAAAAGAGCTCTACACATTTCTCACGCAGTGAAGATGCTATTTCCGGTGTCGTGGGTGAAAGGCTTGCATACTTGAGCTACCTCTGTCCCTGGCAAGTTTACCTCCAATCCTTGCTGTCCACTCACTAGTGATGGGTTGAGATCCGCTGCATTCATGAGGGGTGGGAGAGTGTGGAGGTGGTAATTAGAAGTAAGGGCCTGTGTCTACTGGATGATGACGTTGGTGATCATGGTGGTGACAATGAGATGTGATAGATGGGCTACCCTACCCCCCCCCCCCCGAGTTTTCCACATCCTGAGAGAAGCAACCTTCTTTCATTCTCCGGACAGGATGTTTCTTTTCCCCCCGGCAAGAGCCAATAGGCTTAAAGGTCGCCCTGTTCTATGGGCAAAGAGCCAATGGCGTTGGAGTTGCTCTGGTGCACCTCCCACCAGAAATCCCTATATAGGGCCCTGTTCGAGAGACTCAGACACACACACACAGACACATGGACACACACATCAGCTCATCGCTGCTGAGAGGAGGAAGCCACTCAGATACATCAGCTCGACCCTGCGGAGAGGAGGAAGCCACTGCAACAGCTCCAGACCCATCGCCTCCAGCCCGACGGCCGCTCCCAGCTGACAGCTCCAGCCTCCAGCCAGACAGCAGCTGCTTTAGCTGATAGCTCCAGAGATCCCAGCCAGTGCGACCAAGCACCCACCTTCTGTCCAGAGCTTGCACACTCCCCTCTCCCTGACTCCCCTCTCCCACCAGAGCTTGCACACTCCCCTCTCCCTGACTCCCCTCTCCCACCAGAGCTTGCACACTCCCTTCTCCCTGACTCCCCTCTCCCAGCACCTCTTCGACCTTCGACCAGAGCACCTCTTCTCTGGTTTTGCTACCAGCCACAAAGGCTGTTGAATAAATCTCTTGGCTGCAGGGCTGTCCCTGGTGTGATGTTTTGCCCTTCAAGATTAACGCTTGCTGAAACTTCCAGTGTGCCAGGCATACTTTAGCGCCCCTTACTATGAAGGACTCTGGGCAGGTAGTGGTATTGTTCTTCTCATTTTACAGATGACGAAACTGAGGCACAGGATGTGGCCCGCCCAAGGTCACAGTAGTAGCAAGTGTCAGGCTCTGCCTGGCTCTGGCTCAGCTCCAGAGCACCCTGACCTCTGAGGTACACCCCCAGCTTGGTTTGACCCCCAGAACATCCACCTGTGCTGCACCTGCTCTGTGAACAGTCTCCAGCCATCCGTCCCTGCCCCGAGTGACGCAGGTCTGCCCCAGGAGTGGGCTCCCTGGGCAGAGCTGGTCTCCTCTTGCTATGTCTTTCACACTGCCTGGGTGGAAAAAGACTCAATTACTTAAAAATAATTCAAGTCAGCCTGAGAGTTTCTTCCCCAGCGTTGGCCAGGCACAGACAGCTCACGACAGACAGGTATAAATGACAGGACAAGGTATATCCAGGTGGGGAGGGGGTCCTGGGCCTGGTTCTGCAGGGTGCTCAGAATGGAAGTTTCTGTCTTTTCTTTCCTCTTTGGTAGTTTTATTTTCTTCTTTTCCACATTTTTTAATTGATGCACTGCCTTTGAACACAGTGGTGGGATTTGTGTTACATAGTCATCCATGCACACAAAATAACAAAGTAATTTAGCCAGCCTCGTTCTCTTTTGTGGTTTTCAATAACGCCGAGATCTGCTATATTTACTTCCAACAAAGTCCAAAGACTGGTCACCCCCCAGACCCACCGTCTGGTTTGGCATATGAAAGAGCACGTGGATGATGGAGAGCCCTGACAGGCATGCGCATCGCAGGACAGGAACTAGGGAAGGACGGCTCAGCTAGATACGTTGAGCTCCTGCGTCAGTGATGCTAGCAAAGTCCAGTTCTGTCTCTGAGTCAGATCTGCCCCCTCTGCAGACTGTCCAAGGGGGTCATCATGTTGGGTAAGAAGGGACAACTTACAGGGTCTCGTGGCCTTGGAGTTTCCAGAACCCTTATGGAAACAATCATCTGTCTCCTCTGAGTCACCCCCCCACCTTGGGGGCCAGGTCCTGCGGGTGGGCCGAGTCCCACACTGCGTGGCGACAGTCTCTGGCCTCCAGCTGGCTGTGCATGCTGGGGCCTCCTGCCCCGCCCTGGGGCCCCTTGGGGCCTTCCAGTGGCCCCCGCTTCTCCGGGAAGTCTCCCCCGCCTCCTGCACCCTGCGCGCCCCTCTGTGCCGAGCGCTGCGTCTCAGTCTCTGTCCCCCACCCGTGGTTGGGCTGTTCTGTGCCCACCTTTTCTACTCGAGCGTACCCCTGGGGGCCAGAGACGGCCGTGCACGTGAAGAGGGGATTAGGTGAGCGACTGAGTGGGCACAGCCCACGGGTGGGCAGGCCACGCCTCGCTGGACAGGCCAGGAGAACGCAGCTGGGGGAGTCGGGGACCTTGGCGCTGCTTGCAGCCTCTCCCAGACGCCAGAGCCTCTAGCTGGCTGTCTCTTTGGGCCACAGGGCTGACCCCAAGACCGTGACGCTCTCATCTCGGTTTGGGTGCTGCTGAGATGGGCTCTGGCTGGAGCAGCCCTGGTTTCTTTAACCCGCCCTAGGCCTGGGAGCACGTGCCAAATTGCAATGTGCATTAGGAGAGTTTTGTGGGTTGAGCAGATCATGGGACCAACTACGGTACCAACACCGTCAAATGGGGCCTGTGTTTAAAAGGTTGGGCAAAACATCTCCTTTCCGTTTTCCTTCAGTTCTTTTTTTTTTCTAGTCCACTGCAAAACAACAATGGGTGAAAGGGTGCGGAGAATCCATGTGTATTTTTTTTTTTCTTCCTTCCTTTTTTTTATTTTTTTTTTTTTACCTTTCCCTAAGGAGCTTCTGTGCTACCCACACTAATTGTAGGTTTTTCTGAAAATGTAGCATGAATCATTTATAAATAAAGAGACTTTAAAATCCCTAAAAGACTCCCTGAGGTATTCAGTATTTCAGCATAAAATAACTGTTAAATGGAGTTATTCTGAATTAGCTTTTACTGGAAAGTGGTGAAAATAAAGTTTTCTTTTCACCATGACTGTTGCAGTAATTCTTTTACACAGCCACCTGGGGTAATTGTCAACCTATTTCCATAATTCAGGTTTTAGCAAAGCCGTCCCCCAAAAAGCCTGGTGCTGGAGGAAAGGGGACTTTTCAGGAATAGGCTTTCTCACCAGGGCCTAGAAGGAGGCCAGCCCAGGGCCTCCTGGGCAGAGACCTGCGATGACATTTTTTTAGGGGAAGGGATACTAGGGATTGAACCCCGGGCCTTCCACATGCTAGACAAATGCTCTACTGCTAATCTCCATCCCCAGCTCTTTATTTTGTTTTGAGTCTTGCTAAGTTGCCCAGGCTGGCCTTGAATTAGTGATCCTCCTGCTTCAGCCTTAAGATAACGCTTAAAGCTAAAATACAAATGCAGAGGGTGATGGTGATGTGTGTTGGTGGGGAAGGAACAGTGGCTTTGAACTCAGATCACCTGGAATTCTAACCTTACCACTGTCTCCTGTACGCCGTGTGACCTTGGAGGTGTTGTTCAGCCAATCTGGTCCTCAGTTTCCTCAGGGAGAATGATAACAATACTTTGCAAAGTTGTTAAAGAAATGGAATGATGTTTGTAAATACCCAGAATAAAAAACAGAAGATCACAATGAGAGTGATAATCAATTATGATGATGTGACCTCTTATACATTAGGTGGGCCTTGAACTCATGGACCCGGAGGGCCCCTCGGTGCCTCAGCTCTGTCCTGGCAGTCACGTCCTCCCCTCTGCTGGTCGACTTGCCTGTCTGCTCTTCAAGTCTCTCCAGAGCGGGTCGTGGGCCAGGCGCCCTGCGCACCCGGCTGGGGCTCGTTTTCTTTTTGCTTTTTTTTTGGTACTGGGGATGGAACTCAGGGGCCCTCGACCACTGAGCCACATCCCCAGCCATATTTTGTATTTTATTTAGAGTCAGGGTCTCATTGAGTTGCTTAGCATCTTGCCGTTGCTGAGGTTGGCTTTGAACTCATGATCCTCCTGCCTCAGCCTCCCGAGCTGCTGGATTGTAGGAGTGCACCACTGCACCTGGCTAATCATTTCTCTTAAATCTGCCCTGTCTGACATTAGTACAGCCACTCCAGCTTTCTTATGGTCAGTGTTATGCAGTCCATCTTTTTCCATGTTCTTTACTGATCTCCCATCTGTGCTTTACACTTACAGTGGGATTCATGAATATAAAGTGGGATTCTTTTTTTTTGGTACTGGGATTGAATTCAGGGGCACTTGACCACTGGGCTACATCCCCAGCCCTTTTTTGTATTTTATTAGAGACAGGGTCTCACTGAGTTGCTAAGTGCCTTGCCATTGCTGAGGCTGGCTTTGAACTTGCGATCCTCCTGCCTCAGCCTCCCAAGTGCTGGGATTACAGGCGTGCGCCACCGCGCCTAGCTCTGGGCTGGAGCTCTGACCAGGAGATAGTGAGGGCTTCCGTCTAATGGAGAAAGGCAGACGGTGGTGAGCACGTGCCAGACAGCCACACAGGTGACACATAGTGCTGTTCCCACACTGGACGCAGAGAAGGCGCGAGGACGTGTCAGCCAGGCCCACCTGGTGGCAGATCGGGGGCGGGATTGGCTTCCCAGGTGGAGGGGGACACTCGACCCTAACTTGGAAGGGTGAGGGGCTTCCCAGATGAGCAGGGGTGGGAGGTGCGGCCACCCTTCTGTCAGGCTGGCATTGTCCGAGGTCAGGGACCAGGTATGGCTTACCCTACCCTGTCCCCACCACATTGTTGAGCTGCCTGTTCAGGGCAAGTTTCCCCTCCATGTTTTGGTGAGTGAGTGAACGGGTTCCAGGCGGAGGCCCCGAGCAAGCCCTGGTGTGGAGGGTGCAGGACTGGCACCATGGCTAGTGTGTCTGGGGACAGTCGGGAGCTAAGTTGGGCTGGGGAGCAGCACAGCGCACGAGGGATGCTGCAGGGTTATTGGGTCCAGGGGAAAAGAAGCTTTGGCCCCAGCTAAGGGCAGGGCGGAGACCCTGGAGGATTTTACTGAGTGAGGCCCAGGAACTCCTGCTCTCCGGCAGGCTCAGAGAGCACACGGCAAGGAGGGCATCCTCGGCACTGGAGGAGGTGCAGACTAGACAGGCCTCTGGGCTTGTCCTCTAGCCCTCTCCTGTCCCAGCTCCTCGTACTGCCTGAGGTCATGTTGCAAGCTGGGTATAAAATTATGCAGAGGAAGGTTCCCCTTCTATTTTGGAGTTGATTGACAAATTGTCCTGTCACTCAAACGCTTCTTTAACTTATCACAAAGAGTAAAAGAAAATTATCTGCTCAGTGCATATGTTCTTTCAGAGCAAAGAAAGCCCGTTCATTATCTCTGGACTGCTGAGCTAGGAAATTCCTGGAGTTTCAAGGGATGCGCGGGGGTGGACCTGGGAAGCAGTCGAGTGCGTGCTGGGTGCGCATGTTGTTGTTCTTTATTTACACACACATGTGGTTTGCACATCTGGTCTCTACCATCCCTTTCAGAAACACACTAACCCAAACGTACACATATGCACGCCCACACTCACCGGCACACACACATCTCGCAAAGTGTGCAGCTCCTGCAGCAGTTCACGCCTTCCGTGGCTTGTCTGCACACACAGATGTTGTGTTCCAGTGTCACACAATGGAAACTGGCTGCCAGCTGTTGGAACTTGGGACCAGGCTGAAAACATTGTGCTTTTTGGAGAGTTTTTTGAAGTACCATCTATTTTCTGGTTCTTCTGGAATACAGAATAGACTTTCCTAGGAGGAGGGTGTTGATCAGGAAGGAAACTCCAACACAGTGAGGCAGAGTTCTCAGGTTCCGCCATGTTGTACTGGTTTCCTTGCCCATGGTTCTTGTCAGAGTCCTCCAGAGAAGCAGAACCAGTCATGTACATACATTCACACACACACACGTATAAAGATATTACACACACATGCACAGGGTTTATTAAATGGTATTAGCTTCTATGACTAGGGAGGCCCTCCAGCCCCATGATCTGCCATTTGCAAGATGGTGGCCCCGGGAAGCAAGTGGGGTAGTTCCAAGGCACGAGAGCTGCAGAGCCAGGGGTGTAGATTCCAGTTCAGTCTTGAGACCTGAGGATCAGGAGCTTTGGGGGCCAGAAAGATTGGGGCCTCAACTCCGCCATTCAGGCAGAGAGCAAATTCAGGCTCCCTCTGCCTTGCTCTGAGCGAGTCCTCCAAGGGTTGGATGATGCCCACCCATTTTAGGGAGGGTCATCTGATTCACCAAGTCCACCCTGGCAAACGGAAATCTCTTCCAGCAATGCCCTGTCAGACACAGCTCCAGATGACATCTAACCAGCTATCTGGGCAGCCCATGGCCCAGTCAAGTCGACGCACAAGGTGAACTATCACACCTGTCCAGCCGTGGTACCATCACCTGGTTCCTGACCACATCCCACACACCAGTCCCCCGGCCTGGCCTCGTCCATGCGACATCTCAAACCCTCACAATGGCTCCACGGAATAAGAGGGGTCCCATTTTATAAATGTGACACCGAGGCTCAGAAAGGTCAGTCTGTGACCAGCCACAGCTCTGACTCTCATGGACCCTGATGCCTCCAAGTGTCCCTGGGTGGAGCACTGGAACCGGAGAGAAAGGAGGAGGACCATTTTCCCTAAGACAAGCTGCACGCCTTCCGTTCTTGACAACAGAACCGGGGGTGAGGGGGGGAGTTGTGTGTTGGTGTGTGTGCTCGTGATTTTCCCTCCAACCTTGATGTAAAGGGGAGAGACGTTGAGGCTCCCCGCTGCAGTCCTGTGGGGGTGTCCCTCCCTCTTGCTTCTTCCCTCACAGCCCAGCTTTGCACCACTGTTTAAAATGTGTCTTTCCGCAGTGGCTGAGTAGGTTGAAGTCTTTGAAACACTGAGTGTTCTGTAAAATCCAAATAATTCCCTGTAAATCAAAGTACTTGGCATGCTGGCTGCAAAGCCTGGAGCCTTTTTTTTTTCCTAAGGTAATCTCTAGAAAGTAGTTTGTACTCATGTTTCCACAGTGATTAAATATGCAAAGTAATTTCCATGATTTTCACTGCGTTCTGAACCAAATCAGATTCCGTTCTGCTCCTCTTTGTACAAAGCCACTTATTGGATCAGATTCCAAAACAAATCCCCCGAATTTGGCGGATCATCATTTTAAAAGGGGGCTTGTTAAGGTAATCATTAAATTAAACCACCCCTTTAAGAATATTTAGATCTGGTCCGCCAAGCGGAACGGTCTAATGGTTTTTAAATTAGAAGCTGCAGAATGCTGGAATGCTGGTGAATTTCCTTTTGTGGGTCAAGTGGGTATTAACAAATGCTAAGACTGTTCTTTCTTTTGTCATCACCTTGAAATCTGCAAAGAAAAGCAAAGAGTGGGAAGGACCCAAGGAGAGAGCCCGTGGTGATTGCACGTGGGTCTGCTCCATACCCGCATTTAGTTGCAGAATGAGTCCGGGCAACAGGGACGGTGCAGTGCCGGGCTCCCATGTCCTTGCACTTGATCTTTAAAGGCCCTCAGCCTGGGTCTGCAGCCTGGGGAGGGTCCTGGTTCCTGGCAGGCTTGAGCTGCTCCTGGGGTCAGATCTTCCAGCCCCAGAACCTGAGTGGATTCGAAGGTTGGCAGTGAGTCCTAAAGAAATCCAGAGGCAAGAACTCTTTGTTAGTTCATCTGCAGAGTGTGAGGGGACCAAGACTGTTGTGCAATGCATGTCACTTCCTCTTACTGGGTCTTTAAGCCTCTGGTAGCTTTTGAGTGGCAGCTAAGGTGGCCCAGGCGTGGGGCCCAACAGAACCGAGCTGGATTTGTCTGTGACTAATGGAAGTGCAGCTGGAGCCCAGCAGTAGTGTCACCTGCCTGTCTGTATGCACCTCCAAGAGCCTGAGTTAATTCATGGGGCCGGGGGGTGGGGGGGTGGGGGGAGCCGGAGCAGGGTGGTTGTTTTGCTTTTAGCTTTGCAGGTGGTTTTAAAGCGCAGTCCAGGTTGAAATCAAGTGCACATTCAGGGAAGGCCTTCTCTTGCAGGGATGTTTGGGGATGGGGCCTTCAGTTAAATCAGAGGGCCAGCAAACAAAGACTATTGGGTCACATGGCCATGGCCCACCCCCTGTTTTTGTTCAATTCATGAGCTAAGAATAGTTTTTGCTTTTTTGAGTGGTTGAAATAAAATTAAAAAGAGGAATAATATCTCATGATACGTGGAAGTTACATGACATTCCACTCTTACTGTCCATAGACAGTTGCCCTGGCTTGCTGGGTGCTCAGGTACTTGTGCATGATCCTGGCTGCTTCTGTGTCCCTGGGGCAGAACTTAGTAACTGAACAGGGATTGCACAGCCTGCAAAACCTGAGATATTGGCCCTCCAGTCCCTACAGAAAATGCTGGATGATTCTTAAGTCATATGAGAAGAGGACCATTGGAAATAAGCTTCTTTTTAACTCACGAGATGTGAAATGGGAGTCCTTGAAAATCAAGAAGCCCCCAGAAGTGAAGATTTTTAAAAAACCAAACCAAAAACAGAAAAATAAAGCACAGCTTTGCTCTTGCTGCAGGGGAAACCTGCTTTCTCACATGGTCCTGGGGCAGCAGGAGTGTTGGAGAGGGGGAGGCCCTTTCCGGAGGGGCTTCACCGGTGTGCAGCCTGGGCCTGAGCAATGTCCACGGGCTCTGGCCTGTCCACTCCATTTCTGCAGGAGCCCTATTTGGGGAGATGGCTTAAATTACGGTTGACTATGGGCCATGGAGATTTGGGCATTGTCGCCTTCCATAGTCTCACGGGACTTGGTCCGGGATCTCTAGTGACTTGAGCCGAGATTGAGATCGGGTCAGCGCCATTTTGGTGGTGCGTGTGGCCGTGTTAGTCGTTGTTAGCGCCAGAGAGAAAAGTTATCAGAATAAAAAGCTGTTTGTTTCCAGTTTGCCTCTGAACTTCTTCCCGTGGCTTCGTTGCTCCAAGCGGCCATCGCTTCAGGCGGCAACACATTTCTAGAAATGTATCCTGTGGGAACTTTCAATTTTGTGTGCAAATTTTATCCACAGGGATTTTATTGCGAAGTTATAGTGTGAATAAAAAAACACATACAAAATTAAATGTCCAACAATAAGGAGCACTTCAACAAATTGTGTTACATCCAAATAACAGCTGCAAAATGAGGTGGTTGAACAATAGATAATGACACCAGAAAATGTCTATGATCTTTGAAGTGGACTGTAAGCCATGAAATAAAACTTACTATGGATAGAAAAGTTTCACTCTATCATAAAGCAATACATACATACATATGTAGAAAATTGGAAAGATGTACTTCAAAGGATAATCATGTTGAATTGTGATTCACATTTTTTTTTCTGAAGTATAGTCTTCAAATTTTCTACATTGAACAGAAGTTTATATGGTATGTCCTTTCCTTTTTCTTTCTTTTCTTTTTGGTACTGGGGATTGAACCCAGGGCACTCTCACTTATAGCTGAATCCCCAGCCGTTTTTATTTTGAGACCGGGTCTTGAGATCCTCCTATCTCAGCCTCCTGCATAGCTAGGACTGCAGGTGTGAGCCTCCGTGCCTGGCTGGTGTGGTTGTTTGAGGCTGGTGCCTTTCAGGATGGGTGAAGTAGAACAACCTTAGCTTAAGCGGTAAGAAGCCTCAAGTCTCGGCGCAGGGCTTCTGCCTACATTTCCACCTGCTGAGTGAGCGTCTCCGTGAAGCCACGTGTGGGAGACCAGGCACCTTCTCACTTGGGCAGTGGGCATGTCGCGCCCAGCCAGGGCTTCCAAGCCGTTGAACCCAGGTTCCTTTCCACCTCCTGCCACTTCCTCAATATTTTTGTCATGCGAGGCACATACTGGCTCAATATTTTCAACCATTTCAAAGGCAGGGATGATAATCGATGTCCCTCACACGGTTTCTTTGAAGGCTGGCAAAAGCCTGCGTAAAGGCACCCCACGCTGTGCCAGGGTTGGGTGGACACCCCTGAACCTCTGTCTCCTTTTCCTTTCCCTCACGGAGGTCTTTAAAGCCCCTCTACTTGAAACCTCTGGAATAGCTTGGATTTCTCACCCTGGCTGCTTGGATAGGCTGAGAGATTGGGACTGAATTTCCACGTGCTCAGAGAACTTCTGTCCGGATCGCCCTTTGTGCACCCGTGAGGACTGCCCGGCTCGGCCAGTCAACAGCACCGCTTCCCGGTGCGGCTCCCCAGGCCTGGCTGTGCCCTGCTCCTTCCACGGGTCTCGTATGGGGGTCCTGGAGTGACAGGAGCCAAATGTGCCTCGCATGACAAAAGGGAATTAAGGTACAAACCGAATTTAGGCTGCTAATCAGCTGACCTCACATTAGGGAGATTATCCTGGATTATCCGGTGGGCTTGATGGAATCATGATGGTCCTGAAAAAAGCCACAGAGGCAGAGAAGAGTCTGGGGGAGACGGGACGACCGAGCAGTCCGAAGGTGCGTCCAGCCGGCGGCCGGCGGCCGGTGCCTATCTAGCCTCTGCTTGAATTTTTCCAGGTCACTACCACCCCTGCTGTGGTTTGAAGGTCCCTTGCAAACTGAGGTTGAAATTTAATCGCCATTAACCATAGTAAGAGGAGGGACCTTCAAGAGGAGACTAGGACCCCAGGCTCTGTGCCATCGCGTGGGAGTGGGTGAGGGTGTGGGAGGCGGGTTCCTGATGGAAGGGAGGAGCTGGGCCTGGTCTGCACCCCGCTCGGCTCTCTTGCTGGAGGGACCCAGCACCAAGGCCCTCATCAGATTGGCCCCTCCGTATAAGGGACTCGCCAGTCTGAAGAACCATCAGCTGATACACTCTGCTCACCGTTCGCTCTGTCGGGTCGTTTCTCTGTTACGGGAGGAGTAGATGGAGCCACTCGGGCCTGGGCAGCCCTGCCGCTGTGAGGTCATTCTGAGTCGGCACATCCGTCCTAGTCTGTCCCCCCCCCCCCCGCCCCCGGCCATGCCCAGCAGTCACTGAGGGGCACATGAGGACAGCTCACACTCCCTCGGTCCTGTCCTCTCCAGAACAGGCCTTGGTCCCCCACCATTTCTAACAGGACACCCTTCCATCCTGCCCCAGCCCCTGGTTTGCGTCACATCCGAGGGCTTGTGGCCGAGGTGTGGCTGCACCTCATGTGACCCGAGCTCGCTGGGGACCCAGAACTGCCCCTGCTCCTGCTCCAGATGAGGGGCTCTTAGAGATCAGCTGTGGCTTCCCTGGAGCCTCGCTCGCTGCCCTGGTCGCTAAGACCGCGCTGGCTGTCAGCCAATGCAGGTTCTGAGACCTGGCCACCCAGGCGACCCTCGTGCCGTCCACTCATCACTGCCATCCACGACACCCTCCCTTGGGCTGCGATGTGCTCTGGATTCCAGTGACAGCAGCGGACAAAAAGCACTGTCCTTGGCCTCACATTCTGGAACGTTCTGAGGCCCATGCTCCGGCAGGACTTTTCAGTCCAGCCAGCGACAGTTCAACTGTTTTTCATTGGCACACGAATCATTTGTCTTTGGATGCAAATTCTCCCAGATACCAACACTGTAGTGGTCGTAGAGGAGCTTCTCTAGTGTTGATAGTTATCACTGCAGGGCGTTTCCTAAGCGACAGGCTCGGTGCTGACAGTTTACATGCATTTACGTTTTCCTTCTTAAAAACAGAGCAAATGGCCGGGCGCAGTGGCGCACGCCTGTAATCCCAGCACTTTGGGAGGCTGAGGCAGGAGGATCGCGAGTTCAAAGCCAGCCTCAGCAATGGCCAGGCACTTAGCAACTCAGTGAGACCCTGTCTCTAATAAAAAATACAAAAAAGGGCTGACGATGTGGTCCAGTGGTCTAGTGCCACTGGAGTTCAATCCCCGGTACCAAAAAAAAAAAAAAAAAAAAAAAACCAGAGCAAATGAAGCATTACAGAAGTCAAGAAACTTGTTCGAGGTCGTACAGCCCTCGAGGAGCAGCATCTGAACCTTCTGGAACATCTCCTCTGGTGGAGGAACCCCACAGGTGGTAAGAGGAGAGTCATGGTTAGGAGGCAGGCATGAGTTGCCCTTGCTTCTCAGCATGGTTCACAGTGCCATTTTGGATAACTTACCTCACCTGTCTGGGCCTCGGTTTTGTCACCTGTAAAACAGGAATAATGATTTGTACAATCTCCTAGGATTATAATTAATGTTAGACACATTATTATTTCTGCCTAACAGTTATTGCAATTTGTATTTCTTTACTCCTGTTTGTACTTGATTTTGTCTTTTTATCCCTCTAGAATGAGCTCCCCGAACACATGGTCGATGGCTTTCTATTAGCTGCTGAACCCCCAGGCCCAAGCACAATCCCTGGCGGTCAGTACCTGCTGGCCGCTGAATGAAGGCGTGGTGGCTGAACTGAGAGCCCGGCAAGTGCCGAGCGCTTACCTCTCTTCTTCCTCTGGCCCCCGGGGCCCAGTAGCTGTCGGGACTCTAGGACTCTTGCAAAACAGGGTGAAGGGAGACAGAGTGCATCTTGGGTCCCACTCCACAAGGCTTGCTGGTTTTTGAAATCGCACCTGGGGAGTGGGGGCGACCTTTGGCTAGTGTTCGCTAGGTGCTGAGTTTTGTATCCCTTGAACTGCACACAAGATCCCCTGGCTATAGGGCACGGCTTCTCCATGAGACACTTCCGAAGGAGCTCTCCTGTCTTATCATGCCAAATGCATTGTACTGATTGGATCAGGAAATCCACAAGATAATGGTCATGATAGCAATGATAACTGTGTCCATTTACTTAGGAAGTGCTTGCTGTATACTGCTTTAATAAACATTTGGCAGGATTTACGTCATTGTTGGAAAATCTCAGAGGTGAGTGTAGCTGACCCTACTCTCCATGAACACGCTGAGGTGCATATTCTGCCACCTTCCCACGGCTCCTGAGTAACGGGTCCCTGTCTGAACCGGGGTCCCCTCTCTCTCCAGTGCAACCACACTCTTCTGTCTGCAAGACAGATCCATGCCAGTCTCAGTCTCCAAACCTCACCCGTGAGCCCAAGCATGAGCCACGGCCCCTCCAGAGCTGGGGGTGACTGTGGAGGTGGGCTCTTGGCCCTCACTCGTCCTCACTGCCCATGTTTTGTGGGTTCAGCTGCGTGTCCCCCAAAGACATGTTCTAGCCCTGAACCCAGCACCTCAGCATGGGAACTTACTTGGAAATATGTCTTCGTGAAGGTAATGACATGAGGCCACACGGGAGCAGCACGGGTCTCGAACCAGTGGTTGGTATCCTTGTCGGGAGAGGGACGACATGTGACACAGGGACAAAGGCCATGCAAGGAGCCACCAGCAGCTAGGGACAAGCAGAGGCCCCTTCCCTGCAGCGAGGAGCAGCAGCAGCGTGGCCTTGCCTTGGGCCAGGCTGTTGCGTGGAGCTGTCTAGCCTGTGGTCATTTGTCACAGCAGCCTATGAACCTGTGCCGTGTGACTCTGGAGACCCTGGCTCTCTGGCTTCCCGGCCTGGATCAGCAAGTCCAGGGGGGTGGGGGTGGCAGGGGGGGTGGCAGGAGCCCAGGGGGGTGGCAGGAGCCCAGGGGGGTGGCAGGTCGTGCGGGCCGCAGCACGCTCCTGGGCCGGGAAGACACTGGTGGCCAGGGAAAGGCAGGTCTGGCTCAGCGCAGGCACGAGCCCAGGCCAGAGACCCAGGGTCCATCTGCAGGGAGACGTCCTGGGAGCTGCACAGATCCCGGAGGACCCTCGGGACCAACAGCAATCACCCACGGAGCACGCCTTCAAGTTCACGTGCAGCCTCTCAGACCCAGGGCCATCGAATCCTACCAATATCAGTATTATTTTAATACTCCAAGAATAAAAGGATTGAAAGGTTTAAGAGGTTTACCCAAGCTAGGAGCAAGGATAGAAATTCATAAGACAAATCGGGTAAGCCCAACATGCATACATTAAGAGCCACCTGCATACCAGGAGTAGGTTCTGTGAGTACTAAGATGAGAAAGCACTTGCCACTCCTGCCAGGTTCCCAGAAAGGGTGACCGAGGGCCACAGACAGGTCAGGCCAGCTCTGTGCAGGGGGCGAGTGCGAGGTGCAGGGGAGGGACGCAGTGTGGGGGACACCTGTCCCCCCCGGACTCCACTCTTCAAAACTGCTGTGGATCCCAAGGAGTTCTTGACATGTGGGTGACAACTATCAATATTCACTCTATGAGAAATAAGAACAGAAATCATAAAAACATTTAGAGATTTGTTAAAGAATAATAAAACCATTACATGCGAAAAAATAATATACATATATATTATTTATATATATGTAATAATATATATATATATATGCAATATATATTATTATAATAATATATATGTAATAATATATATATGCAATATGTATATTATTTATAATAATATATATAATATATATAATATAATAATATATATAATATATAATAATATATATGTAATTATTTATATATATGTAATAATATACATATATATATATATATTTACAAAAAAAAATCACTTCTTTCCCCAAAGCTTTAGTGTACTAAAATGGCCTTGTTTTGCATTTCGGCATTTCTGGCTTATCAGCGGAGGCTAGCTCTTTATTAGTGGCTCCCCACGTGGTCCGTTGTGATGGGTCGTCTAGGCTGATGTGTATGGAGGAGATCTAGGGTCACACTCAGGGGAAGCCGGAGAAGGGAGCACCCGGGGAGACTCTGCAGGTCCCAGTGGGCCTCTGCACACCCCCCCGAGAACGGCGACCCTGAGCAGAGGCACCGGCCTGAGCCAAGCCCTGGAGGCAGGCCCCAGCACACACCATGTGGGGAGCTGATACGCACAGCTCAGCAGCACCAGGGCCTGCTGGGTCACTGAGGAGGTGGGTGGCGAGGGTCGGGCGTCTGGGGCTCCATGCCTCACACTGCAAAGTGACGGGAGGCAGCAGGACTTTTGGCAGAGAGGGCCCTGGGCAGCCGGCCTGCGGAAGCACCCTTGACTGCTGGGCCGGAGGGCGCTGGGAAGGAGGGGGAGGTGGGCTGCGGAGGTCCCAGCAGCTGGCACAGCCTGGGGATGAGCTATCACTGGGTTACATCACGGTACAAACCACCTTCCTGCTGATGGCCCCCAGCCAGCGAGACAAGGTTAATCACATTGAATAGGCTGTTTAAGAACAGACGAAATGTTTCCATTAAAATAATTAAGATCTTAAAACGTTTTTGGGCTCAAAGGTATACATTTCAGTTACCTGGAAAATCTGCCTGGTGCAAGAGTTCATTTCCTGATGTTCCCAGAGGAGGACGAAGGGACCGTATTTCCTCTACATGGAGGGACTTCAGGAGGGAGCACTGCAGGGGACAGTTGGGGCTCATCCTCCTGAAGTCCCCACCTAGCAGTTCTGTGGCCTTGGGTGCAGGATCTGGGCTCCTGGTGCTCCAATTTCTCCATCTACAATAAGGGAACAGTAATTCCCACCGCGGAGCTTAAATGAGATCCCATCCAGAGATTCTCAGGGTTCGGTGAACATCATTTTCTTTCCTTTGACTTGTTCCGGTTTCCCACGCGGGCCATGGAAGGTGTTGGTTCTACCGGGGTCTCATTGACAGACAGCATGCAGAGGGAGGGTCCGGGCAGCTCTGAATGGCTGCTCTTTGATCCAGAGCATCCCGGACTGTGATGGCCTATATGTCTCCATATAGACAACTGGGGACTTTGATCTTGCTAATATTTGTGCTAAAAGGTAGTGACTATATAGATTTGGAATCCCTGCCCCTCCACCACGGGTGACCTTCATGCCCAGATGGGCACTTATAGGCCAGCCTTCCTCCGTGGCCTCCGGTCATGGCTACCACTGCCCTTGTAGACTAGGGTCTCCTGGAAGTATCTCAGGGGTCACGGGGAGGGGGGGGCCTGGTGGGTGGTCTTGCAGGGTACCAGGCAGGCAGGCCTTCAGGGTCCTAGCCCCTGCTTCAGCTGCAGCTGTTGGTCTGCCACTGGGGTGCCCATCAGAGTTTAATTGACAAAATGAGTCCACAAAAAACCAAATGGGTGAACAGCAGCGACCCGTGGAGGTTGGCCAGGCTCCGTTTCGGGACCAGTGAGGCGGACAGGAGGCAGGTGGCCAGCAGTGCTCCCGTGGGGTGGGGTCTCCGAGTCCCCGTGTGAGTCCCTCCCTGGGTGACCTGTCATGAGAGGGTGGTGGCTTCCCCTCCAGGGGCACGGAAAGCCTTGTCCCCTCTTGGTCAAGCATTCCGCTCCCAGATCTCTCCGGGCTTGGGCAGCGCTCCTGACCCAGGGTCTCCTGCGAGCTGACAACACGCCCAGAGCACTGGGGGATCCCGCCGAGGAGGGGAGAGTGGGGCAGGCCCCGGCTCTGCCAGACGCAGGCTGAGGACCTCCGCGGGCTGCCCGCCGAGGTCCAACGTACAGGTGCACCCAGCGCGCATCAGGGGCTCAGTGAACGGCCTGACGTTGAGACCTCGAAACCCGGACGGAGCATTTCTGTGCCTGGGGGTGGTCCAGGGAGGGCTTGGTGGTGTCCAGTTCATGCCTTGCTCTCCTCTGGGAGCCGGTGGGGGTCCTGTCCAGGGACTAGCTCAGGACCATCAGAAGCGGTCAACGCAGACTGCAGCTCAGCCTGCCGTCCTTCCCCGTGTGTCCGTCTGTCCTGGCTGGCTATTAAAATGAGAAGCCCCGTCCTCACCCAGCGGCTGTTCCGTTCCTCTCTGCATTTCTCTCTGGCTAACCGTGAGCTCTCGTCCCGGGCGGTAACTCCACGATCTCTCTAATGTATATGTCTGTATTGACACTGTGACGGATGATGGCAGATTGCACACGGCCATCCCGACCTATTGGGAAAAGAGCAAGGATTAAATAACCAATTATAAATGGATATTTACCTAATCGATTAGGGCGGCCACTTCTGAGCAGTTTGGCTCTATTAGGTAAATGATCTATGCTCCACAAGGTTTATAAATATGTATTTCACTAAAAGACGCGCGTCCTGGCTATAATTACTATGCACTTCATAGCATCCCATTAGGAACTTAGCCCTCCCCTCGATTTTTCAGAGAAAAAGGAGCTTCAAGTAATGCTATGGAAAATCAGGAGCTCCTCTCGGGAGCGATGTGTGGATGGGCAATGGTCAGGTTAGCGTGTCCCACGCTGCCCAGTGTCCTCGTGTTCCCCCTCCTGGGTCTGCTCAGGTCACAGCTCACAGCAGCATTGCCTCGGTAAGGGCTCTGGGTTGGACGTGTCCCCTCCTAGACTCCTGTGTTGGAAACTTCATCCAGCATGCCACAGTGTCCGGAGGTGGGGCCTTTGGGGAGTGATTAGATCCCGAGGGCACTGCCCTCTTGAATGATGGGTATGTTAGAAATGGGCTCGATGGAGCCAGTTGGGTCCTTTTTTTGCCTTTGCACCATCTGCCATCCAAGGACACTGGGTCTCCCCCTTGGGAGGGCACAGCATTCAAGGCACCACTTTGGAAGCAAAGGGATCAGGCCCTCATACCTCCTGAACTGTTGGGAAGGACATTTCTGTCTATAAATTACCTGCCCTCCGGTATTCTGTTATAGTAGCATAAATGGACAAAGATAGTGACAAAGATGGAACCATAAGTCATCCCTGGCTCATGTGAGGTGGGTTCTGGTCTCCTCCTCCTGCTACCTGCATTTCAATATTTTGTTGTGAAGGGCAAAAATCACACCGGGGACAGCCGTGCAGCCAAGAGATTTATTCAACAGCCTTTGTGGCTGGTAGCAAAACCGGAGAAGAGGTGCTCTGGTTGAAGGTCGAAGAGGTGCTGGGAGAGGGGAGTCAGGGAGAAGGGAGTGTGCAAGCTCTGGTGGGAGAGGGGAGTCAGGGAGAGGGGAGTGGGCAAGCTCTGAACAGAAGGTGAGTGCTTGGTCACACTGGCTAGGATCTCTGGAGCTATCAGCTAAAGCAGCTGCTGTCTGGCTGGAGGCTGGAGCTGTCGGCTGGGAGTGGCCGTCGGGCTGAAGGCGATGGGTCTGGAGCTGTTGCAGGGGCTTCCTCCTCTCCGCAGGGTCGATCTGATGTGTCTGAGTGGCTTCCTCCTCTTAGCAGTGATGAGCTGATGTGTGTGTCCGTGTGTCTGTGTGTGTGTGTCTGAGTCTCTCGAACAGGGCCCTATATAGGGATTTCTGGTGGGAGGTGCACCAGAGCAACCCCAACGCCACTGGCTCTTTGCCCATAGACCAGGGCGACCTTTAAGCCTATTGGCTCTTGCCCTGGGAAGAAGCATCCTGCCCAGAGAATGAAACAAGGTTGCTTCTCTCAGGATGTGGAAAACTCTCTGGGGGGGGGGTGAGGGTAGCCCATCTATCATGTTGCTGCCAGGATTCGGCTTTTAACCCCCAATTCTACAGGCCACTGTTGTATTCAGAAGCACAGCACAGCTCTGGGTGGCTTCCGTAGCCTTTCTGGTGTATGTTCTTGGGAACACCAATCCCATAAGCTCCCCCTGTTTAAAGAAAGATGTTCTGACTGAAATAGTTGGGAGCTATCATATCCTCTACCCTCCATTTTGGAAATTCCAGTGTGAACTAAAGGCTCTGAGAAGTCCTGTAATATTCTTCCCAGTGTCTCCTGAGCTTATTTTTGCAATGTCTGTTAGCATCTTCTGAACCCGTTGTTGGCACAGAAGGGAATTTGCGGAGTTCTGGCTCACAAGGTGAAGTCCAGATCCCCAGGTAGGCCACGGAGCCTTCTGCGGCGTCTCTCCAGACTTGCTCCTCTGACTCCCTCTCCGGTGCCTCCTCCTGCGTCAGACCCCTGTGAAGCCCCTTCATTCTTGGAGGTGCTCCACTCCCTCGTTCCCTCCCACGGAGGCCCTCCTCCCTCCCCCCCTCCTTCTTTGCCTCGCAGACTCGCATCTCAGCTTCAAAACCCACTCGGACCACTTGCCCGGGGCTGCCAGCTCTGCACGCCCTCACCTTCCTCACGTGACCCCCTTCCTAGGCGCCGCGCCGCCGCCGCGGTGCTGTTTTGATTTTAGCTCTGTCCCTATTAGAGTCCCTTGTTTACTTCCCTGTTTCTGTAGAAAGGCTGGAGGAAAGACGCTTTAGTTTGGTTTTCTCCTCGGCTCAAGCCTAGACAGTTCCCGGCACACCGTTCCTGGGCAGTGGGGTTTGCTGAAGGGACGTTCTGATCCAATCACCCCAAACAAGGCGTCCCTTGTCCTCTGGGTGGTTCGGGCCATCTTTGCATGATCACATGAATTATGTAAGCAACAGAACCTGAGGGAAACGGATGCCTGGTTTTGCCTGGTCTCCTTGCTGCCAAGAGCCCCCGGTGGAAAACCCCGAGGCAGGGTGAGGCCTCTCCTGTCCCCACCTGGCCCTTGATGAATGAAGGCAGGTGACTCACGGCTGGGAGACACACCAGTTTGATACACTCATTTGGAAGAGTTCCCGGGTGTTATTATTATTTTTTTTTTAAAATATTTATTTATTTGCTTTTAGTTGTACACAATGTGCTTTTACGTGGTGCTGAGATTCGAACCCGGGCCGCGCACGTGCTAGGCGAGCGCTCCACCGCTGAGCCACAGCCCCAGCCCCTCCCGGTGTTATTTTAACAGCCATATTAACATCACGCTCCCGTTCTGGACTTCCTGATCCCTCGTGTCTGAGAAAGTGCTTTTGGCCTTGGCTCCGAGGCCGCGACGCTGGGATGAACGCGCTTCCGGCGATACCTGGACTCCACGGATATGAGGTGCTTTATCTCTGGGAACCAGTCGGGCAGGCCAAGCTTTCAATTAAAAGAAACGAACGCCCCCATCATCCAGGTGCCCACGAGCCAGGCGTCCGCAGTGTCACAGTGTGCAGACGGAGCGTGGTTAGGGGCTGAGGCCGGAGAGGGGGTCACACCCCAGGGGCGGGGGCCACAGATCTGAATCAAAGTCACAGAGCATCTGAATGGGGCCCGGGCAGGGTGACAGCTCGGCTCTGTAAACCCATCCGTTCTATTGTCCACATGCCATTTGTCCCTGTATGGCGCAGCCCGTCACCTGGAGGGCGATGCTGATGGTGACACTGTGAGCGCGCTGGACAGCACCGTGTCCCACCTGCTCTCGCCCACTTCCTGCTGTGCTGGCACACCTGGGTGCACAGGCAGTCGAGAAATGCTGGTCCTCTGCAGAGGGACTCCACTGATCGCCACCCGGGGGAGTGGCTGTCACACTTCATATCCTCCCTGAGCACATTCAGTTTATCCTCTTTGGTTAAAATGCTTCTGCGTCCACGGCTGCTCCTGTGGCCTCAGGAGTCCCCAGGGGGTCGACCTGAGCACAGATGAGCTGGAGCTGGGGCGAGCCCCACTGCAAGGTGACCGCGGCGCCCAGAGCCCGCTGTCTGCTCTTGGTCTGCTTTACATCATGGGCAGCCCACTAGCGGCCACGGCCGCCGGCTTCTTTCCTGGTTGGTGTTTGCTCGGGACACAGCCACATCTCGCGCCACAGGGCCAGATCCAAGATGGTGTGGCCCTCAAGCCCAGATGTTCACTCCCTCGCCCCTGCAGGAAGGTGTGCAGACCCCCTAGGTTGGGAAGGACTTAGCAGTGCCCCCGCCCCGTGTCCCGGGGGATGCTGAGTCCCTGGTGTTCTTCTGCAGCTGCTGCAGTGACCATTCCTGGGCAGGAAGTCCACCCCCAGCGGGGTTCCGGCATCTCCTTTCAGAGCTCTGCCCACTGTTGCCGCCTGAAGCGCTTGGAGAAACGGAGCCGCGGGAAAAACTTCAGAAGCAAACTGGAGACAAACAGCTTTTTATTCTGATAACTTTTCTCTTTGGTTCTAATAACGACTAACACACGCCAAAAACACACCCTAAAATGGCGCTGACCCGATCAGCAATCTCGGCCAAGTCACTCGAGATCCCGCAACAAATCCCGTGAGACTACGGGTGGCGACAATGGCCAAATCTCTACGGCTCATAGTCAACTGCAATTAAAGTCAATTCCCAAACAGGGCTCCTGCAGCCCACCACGCACGTCACCTCCTTGGGGTCTCGGGGGGCTCCAGGTTCTCAGAGGTGAGTGCCCCAGGTCCTTACCACAGAGCCACATGCCTTTGCTTTCTCACTCCACACCAAGACACGCCACCAGCCTAGCTTGGTGGTGGGAGCACAGCTTCCCGTGAGCTCCCCTGTACAGGCTGAGCACTGGCCACGCCAGCCTGGTGGCTCCTTCACTGAGATGCCCACGAGGGAGGGGGCCAGGGCTTGGCAGCCAGGGGGCCATGGCCTACAGGGTCAACCAGTCTCTCAGCAACTACGTACGGAGTCCCTATTTGATCCCCGTGACTCTGGTCACCTCTGAGGTTGCAGTTTTCAAAATCAGCATCTGCTCTTTTCCCAAGCCTGTGGGGAGACAGACCAACAAGGGGGGGGGGTTTGCACAACAGCGAGGAGGGCGCATGCGTGTGAGGCCTCTGACTCCATTCAGCAGGGCTCCGGGTGCTCTAGGTGGAGAAGAGGCAGAGGGCGTTTGGTCCCTTCCAACTCCTGCCTCCCCGCTGCTGCTCACTGGTCCCCTGCCCACCACAAGTTTCAGAAGGTCCCTGTGCCTGGGTCGTGCCTCGCAAGCCTCCTGTGCACAGGTCACCTGGGAACTCATGAGAACCCACATTTGGAGGTGGCAGGTCTGGGGGGACCAGCTACACTGCTCACCAGCTCCAGAGGCTGTGGGGCTGCTGGTCAAGGGCCACACTGGGAGCGCAAACGTCTTGGAGAATTTTATTTGATTCAGCAAATATTGTCACGGTCCTGCCCTGTGCTGGGCTCTGCCTGGGAATGGGAGTCAGAAATGTCACCCCACAGTGGTCTTGGTTGGGGGACAGATGCTGAGCCAACACGGTGGCCTGATCACACCGAGGAGCTCCACCAGAGAAGGTGGGGACCGCAGGCCACACCCGCAGAGCACTTGGCTAATTGGGGGTGGTGGGGCTGGGGTTGGCATCAGGAAAGGCTTTCCAGTAGGAGGAGAGGGTCAAGGTCAAGATCCTGTTATTGCAAGTCCCCTCTCCCGTCCTGGGGCTCACAGGGCATTTACCTTCTGTGTTCACGTGACCCTGTCCATAAACCCGGGGGAGGCCCTGGGAGCTCGGTCCTCTCACTGACAATGAGCCCTGAGGCCTGTCCCAGACGCCTCCTCCAGGAAGCCTGTGACTGACCCTGCGGGCACTGTCCAGACAAACCCTCTCACAGGGTCATCTCAGAAGGTATTTCACGCATCGGCCACGGGGCCAAGTGTCCTTCAGGGCAGGTGCAACTCCCTCACCTCTCTCCCAGGTGCCTAGGGCCCGGCCACGCAAGTCAGACTCGCAGTGAGTTTTGACAGGCTCTGAAATGAGGACTTGGCTTTCAGAGAGGGCTGGCCATTTGGTCCTAGAAAACGTGGCGGAGAAGCCCGGAGCTTCCCTGCTCTCTTTTCAGGTGTGGATGAAGAGGCTCCACCCCCTTCCCTCTGGCCCTCAGTCCTGGACCTCAGGTGGACACTCCTCCCACGTATGGGACATGGCCGAGTCCCCGACTGCTGTGGGCCAGCACCAGTGATTGGCAGCTGTCTACCTACCTGCTCCTCCTCCTCCTCCTCCTCCTCCTCCTCCTCCTCCTCCTCCTCCTCCCAGGTAGGCTGAGACGTGCCTAAAATAAAAGTCTGACTGTTTTGAGAAACATTTGGCAAAAGCAGGGTTAGCATGAATTGGGTTAGAACATGCGGTTGAAAGTTTTGAGCAAGGAAAACACAAGCCAGGGTCTTTGGAGAAAGCCAGGCACAGGAGAGTTCTCTGGTGGCCCCAGATCCACCCAGTTCTCCCCCTTTTTTTGCTTCTCAGGGAGAGCTTCAGAATGTGCTGGGATGCAACTGTCTTGAGATAAAGGGGAGCTGGAGGGAACAGCCCTGGCTGGATTCTGGTTCCCCCAGAACAGGATGTCCTTCAATGCTTTAGCCCTGAGAGTCCAGTGTCCCCTGGACAGCCCGCTTCCCAGGGGACCTCTGCACATGGGAATCTCTCAGATAAGACTCTACCCTCCCTGGGCAGCTTTGCTGAACCTTGGGGGACCAGCTTGCCCTGAGTCCTGGCCTTCTGCTGTCCCTGGCTGCCTATCTGCTGGTGATACACCACTTCCTGTCACCAGTGCCGTGTGGGCTATCCTGTCTCACCGGACTCAGGTGACTTGGGAGCTTGCACAGTGCACCTACTGAACGCAGGGACCATGTTGAGGGGCTGCCTCTGAAGGGCACCCCGGTGCACCCTCTGCCCCTGCAGGGTGGAGGGCAGCTTTAGAAGCGGAAGTCCCCCAGGGAGTGAGTGAGGGACATCCTGTGAGGTGTGGAGGGTCGACCCCAGGGGCAGGGGCGCCTGCTTGCCGGTCAGTTGGGAGCAGCCTCCCTGCCTGGTCTGTGAGGAGTCCTTATTCCTGTTTTATGCAGACTTTTAAACATTTCACCTTACTGTTTTGAAAAAAGAAATACAAAACTTTCCAGTAGGCGTGTAATAAGGCCACGTCTGTCAGTTCTCGGGGCTGTTAGAACACAGCGCTGCACACCAGGGGCTCGAAACACCAGAAATCTGTTCTTTCACAGCTCGGAGGCCAGAAGTCCTGACTCTAGGCCAGACTTCCTGCAAAGGCCCTGGGGTGGCCTTCTTTGCCTCTCCAGCTTCTGGTGGCTCCTGGCTCTGTCACTCCAGATGGCCCTCCTCCTGTTCATCCCCTTTGTGCCTGTCCACCTCCCCAAATCCCTCTCCTCAGAAAGGCACCAGTCACACCGGCTTAGGGTCCACCCCCGGGACCCCCTCGTGCCTTGACCGCAGCTGCAAAGCCCCTGCTCCCAAATGGGGTGGGAATGACAGGTGCCCGGAGTGTTGGCGCCAGGGCTCCAGCACGTCATGACACGGAGTGTGACAACTGTGTTATCCTCAGGTGACGCCTTGTGGTGTTATCTAAGTGCTATATTAAACATAGCCCAAGATTTTTCTGTATGCCTCGGAAATGTACGTGGAAATGGACTGTCTGCCTGGGCCATTTATAAAACCTGTAGGCAAACACTGTTGTTCAAACACTGTTGTCCTGACACCAAGAGGCTCCGTCGCATAGAACTTCCCATGTAGCAAAAGCAATCGTCCTCCTCCTGTTTTGATTCGTTGATGGGAAGATTTAGTTTTATTACTCTCTGGTAGGGGGTGTCTGATGACATCACATATTAACTTAATAATACATTTCCACAATTCATGTGTCATTATATATTATTGTGTGTAAGAATGCTATTTCTTTTCTCTTTTCTTCTTTCTTTCTTTTCTTTTTGGTACCAGGGATTGAACTCAGGGATACCCGACCACTGAGCCACATCCTCAGCCCTATTTTGTATTTTATTTAGAGACAGGGTCTCACTGAGTTGCTGAGGCTGGCTTTGAACTCGAGATCCTCCTGTTTCAGCCTCCGGAGCTGCTGGGATCATAGGCATGTACCACCACGGCTGCTTAGAATACTATTTCTTAGGTGCTTAATTAGGGGAACATGTAGGAAAATGTCCTTTTGAGTGAGTCTGACATTTTTATAAATCATCATTTTTTTCCATTATAATTCTAAAATTCTGTAATTATTTCCATCTTATAGTTTTCCATTATAATCTCCAAATTCTGTAATTACACTCATCTTATAAGTGTAGAAGTATCACATATGCCCAGCAGTAAACTGCTATAAAGAATTTACCTTGGCCGTCATCAGGAAGAAAATTATATTAAATTTAAGAAACAAAAAATATAGTCTGAGACAAGAAAATTGATTTCCCTGGGAATGATCCATTTGTAGAAGTATTGCTCTTTACTTTGATTTTTTACATCACATTGTTAAAATAGAAATTGTCCGTAATCAGATTGTGAAATGCCAAATTCATGAATAATATGATCTTTGGAGAAAATGCTTTTAATATTGTATTTTAAAAACAATGTTTTTCTCCATCTGATTTTGTGGGAAGCCTGAAGCCAAGGTCAGTGTTTCTTTTTTTCTTTTTTCTTTCTTTTTTTTTTTTTTTTTTTGTGGTACCGGGAATTGAACTCAGGGGCACTCGACCACTGGGCCACATCCTCAGCGTTTTTTTTTTTTTTTTTTTTTTTTTGTATTTTATTTAGAGACAGGGTCTCACTGAGTTGCTAAGTGCCTCGCCATTGCTGAGGCTGGCTTTGAACTCGCGATCCTCCTGCCTCAGCCTCCCAAGTGCTGGGTTTACAGGCGTGTGCCACCGCGGCTGGTCAGTGTTTCTTAAAGAAACTACTTATGTCAGGGCACCTGGTATGTGGGGAGGGGGTGCACGGGTATGGGGTGCACCTGGGACCTAGTGAATCCGAGACCCCGGGGTGGAGGCCCAGGCCTCTGGATTGCTAACAAGTCTTTGTGCCGACAATGGTGCACATTTCAGTTTGCTCATCTCTCACTGGCTCCCTCTGCGAGCACTGCTGTTCACCTGGTGGCAGGTGCTTGATAAGGAGAGACATCTCAGCCCCTAGATCTGCCTGGCAACCCCAGCCTGGTTTGCAGCATCCTTCACGGGACTCCTAACAGGCGACCCCAGGACTCTGATCCTGTTCCACACCTGGACATAGAGTTTGGGGACCCGCAGGCCGTGCCCTGGGAAACAGGTCCTGTCGCTTCCCGCCTGTTCCTCCTGCCTGAGGCTCTGTGAGTCTGAGTCTCCGCGGGGTCTTCAGGGGCCCAGTTATGGGGACCCAGGAATGAATGCAGGGAGGACAGGGTGCCCCTGACACATGGCCTGCCTCCTGCCTAGGGCTGCTAGCTAGAACACAGGACACCCAGTCAAGCTTGAATCTCAGATCAACATTGAAAAATATTCAGGTATCTCTGTGTCCCAGACATTGGGCAGGACAGTGGATTCGGTGTTTATCCCAAATCCGCGTGGACCCGGCATCCTGTATCTGTGCTGAATGTGGCAGCCCTACGTCCTGCCACTTCCCCAATGGAGTGGGCCCCGAAAAAGTCCCAGATTTCAGTCTCACCATCACAGACCCTGGGAAAACAGGGTTGCTCCAGAACTGCCATTGGCCAGGAAGCTGAGGCCACGTCCAAGTGCAATCGGAGCTGAGTTCAATTCCCACTTTCCACGGGACATTTATCTCTCATTTGGGTAGGTCTCTGCCGTCTGTGGGTCCTTGAATGGTTTAGACGGAAACTGTTTTTTGGTAGCTTCCTTTCTCTGCCACAATTGCAACCTGCGCTCATGGAAGGCTGGGCTGTGACGGACTTTTTTTCCCTCTGGCAGGGATGTGGACAGCCTGAGGGCTGCAGTTGGTCAAGTCTGTGTTTTGAGCCCCAGCCAACTCTTCAATTAGAAGGTGGAGATGGGAGAGCCATTACCTAGGACTTCTCTCTCTCTCTCTCTCCTCTCTGTTCTTTTATTGTTTTGGCTTTTATTTTCTCTCTCAGGCGGACATTTGGCATTGCTGAAAAGGGCCTTCCTTATGCCTCGCTGTACCATTCCTTTGTCTAAATCCACTTTGATCCTTATAAATGTCCCGGCTTTTTTTTTTGGAAAAGTTCCCTGAAGTTCAGAATCATTAGCAAAACTCAGAGAAGAGGAAATGAAACATGGGAAATGATCAGAATGCAGTAATAATAATAATAATCTCAGGAAAAAGATAGACCAGGGTAGTAGCTAAGATATTATAATCCAAACAATGTTATGGGTAATTTTCCCTTCGTAACCCGAGGACAAGAAACTTTATTACTATTTAAACTTCAATATTGCACCAATTAAATTTCAGCTTAGAAATCAGAGCTTCTGGTCTATGTTCCATTAAAAAATGTAGCCTTTCTTACGTTCCCTAAAGAATCATAGAAATAACTTTTTTATTCATCGCAATCGCTCTTATTTTTAGCAATTAGGGGGGAGAGGAGAATATTAACTGCAGATGCCAGCTCATGCGCTCATGATGTGGTGACAAACACATCTTAAACAATACTATTTTCTTACAAAAAGTCGAAATGACAGCAAACTCATGGGCTTTTTTTTTCTCTCCTTGTCGCATTTAACTTTTCTACCTCAGAGCCCAGATAGCTTTTTTTAATCAAAGCAGGTAATGGAAGAACAGTCTGTACCCTCAAATGCAATCACATTTAATCATATTTAATATCCTTATTTCTCAGCTGATCAAACTTTAAAAATTTGAACGCTTTGGTTTGATTTAGAACTCTGAGGAAGTCTGACTAATGAAGAAGCACATTTCTTTGTTGTTACTTGGAGAGAGGAATGTGCTGGAAAGAGGCTTGGGCCTTGGGTCTGGACTCGGCTTGGCCATGGGTTTCTGCGGAGCCCCCTTGTGCATGAGCCCCCCGGGCCTCCGTTGGCTCCGGTGTGGAAGGGCTGTGAGCATATGATTCTGTTTTAATTTCACCATCCCTGGATTGGTGCGTGCTTGGTGTGTGGCTCTAGCTGCCAGTGAGCGGGGTGTGCACGGGCTCTGGGACCTCAGTGTGCCTAGCAGGGTGCGTGCATACAGCAGGTGTACCATAAATGCGTGTGGAGCGGGGGATGGATGGAATAAGGAGAACCACCTCAGTGGTCAGTGGGATGGAGATGGACAGGAGTGACAGAATGCTAGGACGGCTTTTGGGATGCGGGAGGACATATCCACAGAAACCAAGTTTCCCGAGAAAGAAACTTGGTAGGGTCTAGAGGATCTGTCCTGGTGCCTGGGGAGCAGGGCTCCTGATGTGGGGTCTCTACCGGGAGGCTGTGGCAAGTTTCCCCTCCCCGCTCCTGCATGGCCGGCTGGTGCTGTGGTCAGTGCCTGGCTGAGATTGCCCATCTGTCCAGAGGTGTCAGCTCCCCTCGTGCCAGACCCAACCGAGACAGCGATCCGCACGTCCACCCGCATGCAGCTTTGCACGGGTCTGCTCCCGAGAACTTGTTTGGTTTTCTTTAAAAAATGGTGTCTTAGCTCTTCCTCTGCACGGCAGCCCAGCACGGGGGTTTTGGAATCAGACAGTCCTTGATGCAAACAGAAGCCCAGTCCCTTCCTTGTTTGACCTTGGACAGCTGACTTTGCCTGGCTAATCCTTTTTTCTCACTGGAAAGACAGAATGAGATTACCCAACCTGGGACGCTCTTGTGAGGATTAAGGAAACCCAGACACACTCCCCACCGGTTTCTCCCCACCCCAACAGGGCAGAGGTTCTGTGAGCAGCCAGCCTTGTCCCCAGGGTAGTTCAACACTGGGGACCCACAGAGTTTAGTTGAAAGAGTCACTGGGGGCTGAGGAGTCCTTCTGTGATCAGAATTTCCCGAGCACCTACTGTGTGCTGGGGAACGGAGGTGTCAGAAACAGACACACAGGCCCTGTCCACAAAGGTCTCGCTGCCCTGTGTCCACCACACATTTTGGGGGGAGGACAGTAAGGGCTCAGCACTATGCAGCTTTGACACTGAAGTCTGCTCCGTGCTGGGCTCTGTGCTGAAGTTTGAAAATCCAGAAACGAGCCTGCTGTTCCTTGCATGTGGTGCGTAAGGTCAGAGGCTGCATGTCCCTTGGCCAGCCGGCACGTGTCCTTGGGTGCACCTGCGACTCACCACGCCCTGTCTGCTGGGTGCCAGGGCCCCCAGGTAGCAGCTCTGGCTCCTGTTCTCGGGAAGTAACAGCTGGAAAAAGAACTGCTTGTCCCAGACAACGTGGGTGAGAGGTGCCAAGGAGGGCAGGAAGAGCGAGGAGGACTGTGCCGGTCTGGAATGAACCGGGAGGGCTTCCCCGGGGAGGTGGTGTCTGAAGGAGGTGGAAATGGAGGGACCCAGCACAAGAGTGGTTTCCGGGAGTTTGGCTGTAACGGGGACCTCAAGGGACCTGTGCGTCATCATCCCACGTCCCTGAGAGTTCTCAGTTGACGCAGAGCCCAGCTGCAGAGTCCTGCTGCCTTTGGTTCATGGGGACCGGTGGAAGCCGTTGCCTCGACACCCCGGGGGCCTGCAGGGAAGGGGAGGCCCTGAGTTTGCGGGAACCATCAGTCATTTACACCCGGGGCTGGTGACAGATGTCTGTGCGTCAGGAGCGAAGACAGGACACGACCTGGTCCTCGTCCTCACTCTCTCGAGTTCATCTGTGAGCCCGCCGAGGCCACCTCGCAGGCAGTCCTGGGGTGCTCGGGGAGTTCAGGTAGGGGTGTTGGGAACGAGCGATGGGAACGCGTGAGCCTGGGAGGGAGTTCCTGGCCCAACGCGGCAGCAGCGCGACCTCAGGGGCGGGGCCCCTCTGTCTGGGCCTCAGTCTCCACATCTGTGAGATGGGAGCAGTGTGCTGGCTTCGCAGGCTTGTCTTTGCCATGCTGTCCCTGAACGAACGAGTCTGGGAATGATGGTGACCACACCAGAGTCAGCAGGGGGCCCCGGGAATACCCGTCTCCTCACTCACTTCTTCCCGTCCCCCAAGATGTGGACTGCTGTTCTCGCTCGGTGCTTTCTCTCAGGCTGTGGTGGGGGTGGGTGAGAGCCAACAGGACCTTGGTCAGCAGGAGGGCCTGAGGCCCATACTCTGGGTTTCCTGTGGCCCAGAGAGGTGCGGGGGGCAGACTCTTGCACTCTAAGCGGAGAGCATCCCCCAGGCAAGGCTGTGAGACCAGGCGTGTCAGTTTCCTGTGATACATCGCTACAGGCTTAGCTGCTTAAAGCCACGCCATTTTATTTTCTTGCAGGTCTAGAGGTCAGAGCTCTGGGCTGAAGTCCGGGCTCAGCAGGGCTGTGTTCCTCCTGGGCACTTCAGGGTCGAACCCATCTTCTTACCCGTCCTAGAGGACACCTGCATCCCCGGGCTCCATCTTCACAGCCAGCACCTCCCTGATCCTTGTTCTGTTGTGACATTTCCCTGGGACTGACTGTAGCCAGGAAAAGGTCCACTCTGAAGGGTCCGCCCAATTGCATTGAGCCCTCCCCCGTGAGCAGGGTGGTCTCCCCAGCTCAAGGTCTTGACCCAAGGCCACGGAGTCATGGGGTTCAGAGACGGGGACCTGGCCGTCTTTGGGGCCACCGTTCTGCATGCCGTGCACAGAGAGTGGGACACGGGAACGAGGGCCGTGTGCAGCTCCTGTCTCTAGAGTCACAGCTGCCGCCCCGTCCTCCTCTCCCACCCCAAGGCTGGCAACGTCAGACCCAAGGCTGAAAAATCACACTTGACCTTGGGCCTGAGACTAGTGGGGCACTCAGCTTAGACTCAGAGACGGACGCCACACGTGGGGGCTGGTGGAGCCACCCAGGGGGGGAGAGAGAGGAAGAACCGTCTCTCCCGTGAAGGCGGTATTTTGGGGACTCCACGTCGTGGCACTGAAACTATACTTTTAATAAAATTGACCCCAGATAGAGATTCAGATGAGTCATGTAAATATAAGAGACCTGTCATTTCTTGCTCTCCTGAGTACCTGCGGGCTTTGCAGAATGATGCCTGATATGAAGACAGCTGTGTCGCAGTGATGAGCACTGCTGGGGACGGTAGGCCGGGGAGGAGCCCCTAGAGGCCCAGCCAGGCCACCAGTGACAGGAGAGGGCAGGGGTCTGCCGGGGCGGATGTTCCAGCAGCCTTGGCCCGTGTGACGGGATGAGGAGCGGCCAGGGTTCGAGCTCCCCGGCTCAGGAGCTGGGCTGCCTGCAGGGTGGCGGCTCGCTCTTTGTCCTGGGTGGGCTTGGCCTCGCCATCCACCTGCTTTCCTTGTGCCACAGGCGGCGTTGATTTGGCCCTGAACTGGGCCTCGCCTCAGGCTGGTAGACACAGGTTAATTTTCAGGGCTGGAGGAAAATGTATCCCCAGAGGAAAGCACTGGAGGGTCCCCAGCTGGGCACAGGGGACCAGGAGCTGGGATTCTGGCTCCAGAGTCTCTGGGGGTCCGCTCTTTAGCTCATGGACGCAGGGTCCCCTACCTGGGGCCCCGCCCTTCTCTGCTCTATACCAGGTCAGTGACTCTCGGGCATCTTGTTGCATACCCCTAGTGACAGGTGTCTCTTCCCTCCACCTTGCACAGCTTTAACATCTTAGCAAAGGGTCACAGGGCCACAAGCCAAGGTCAGGGCCATTCGTTCAAGCCAGGAGCAGAGGGAGCTACCGATATTCTGTATGAGGGATTTTCCACAGGCAAAGTCAAGTGGCCTTAGGTGTCTGGAGCAGGAGGAGACCTAGCACAGGCATTAGAGGCTTTCAAAATGACGGAGAGCCCTGGGTTTGTAAGTATCAGGGAAGCCCGTGGGACTTCTAAGAACCCACCATGTCAGTCCACTGTCACAGAGACTGAAGACTCTCTGCATTAGAGATGACCTAGGGGGGAGCCAGAGGCCAGCAGCACAGGCTGGCCCTCCGGACATCAGGTGACACACTTCCTGTCACGTCCTCACAGGAATAGTGGAATGTGACCTACTGGCTTAGAAATAATGACACTGGTCGCTGGGCATGGTGGCACACATGTGTCATCTCAGTGACTTGGGAGGCTGAGGCAGGAGGATTGTGTCTTCCAGGCCAGCCTCAGCAAGCTGGCAAGAGCCTGTCTTAAAAATAAAAATATAAAAAGGGCTGTGAGGTAAAGCACCTGTGGGTTCAATCCCCATTACCAAGAAAGAGAGGGAGAGAGAGAGAGAGAGAAGCAACACTAGTGACTTAAGTACCCTGCACAGACCTAAATAGGAGATCAATCCAAATATCATGCTGCCCTTTATTTTCTCAACGAAATGATCCCCCTGAAGTGTTTTTGATTACTTGTACAATAAACTTGGACTAATCCATTTCTAATTCACTAACACATATTAAAGGTCACAAACAGTAGTTTTAAAAAAAGTTTCTTTCTGTTCCTATACTCGGCACAAGTTTGCATGTTTTTTGCATGTTTGTGTGTGTGTGGTGTTTGCATGGGGTCCACATGCTTCCTGGGCTCATATGCTACTCGGACACCAGGGGACGGGGTTGTCCGAGTTGTTTGAGAGCCGCATGCCTCAGGTCGGTCTCTCCCCGGCTGCGTCCTAGGTCACAGGCATTCACTCAGGGCCCCAAAGCCCTCCCAGCAGCCTCCCTGGTGCTTGCCTCCCATCTGCGTTGCTTCCATGGTGGTTAGGAAGGTAGTCGGGACTTGCAGGTGTGAGCTCACGGCCACAGAAGGGCAGCTAAGTCCCTGTCACTGTCACGTGTTTGCCTCCTTTACAGGGGACCTTGCTAAGCCCCCCAAAGTGGCTGTGGCGGAGGTCGCGCCAGGCCACTGCCTCTGTTCCAGACCTGACTTACCCTTGTGCTTGGGCTTGCCCGGAATAACAGGGCAGTGAGGACAGAACCTCTGTGTGTGTGCATTCGCGTGTGTGTTGGTATGATCCTTCCAGAAAGTTCTCTCCTCACCCCCATTCGCTCATCCATTCATTCCTGCTCACTCCTGCACTCAGTCCCGCCATTTCCTTTCTTAGCCCTGAGTGGCTTCCCACTGCCCCGGGGGCAAAGCCAGGCTCTCCAAGGCCCAGAGAGCCAACATCAGGGGACTGTCCACTCTGCCTGGCCTCCCTCCAGTCCCCAGTGTGCCGCCTGCAGAGCTTTCTGCCTTGGTTCCGCCTGCTCAGCCTGCCCTGGAGCCCTGGCACCTGCTCTGCCTTCTATGGGGAGTGGCTGTCCCCAGGTCACTGCCTTTGGGGTCTTCCAATTGGCTCTCTTCGTGCCTGTCCCCCCTGCATGGTGGCATCAGGCGCAGGTGTCTGCGTCCTCCAGGAACATGAGCTCTGATGGGGACGGGGCCCCGGAGGAGGAAGTGACTCCTTGGAGCTCCTCAAGGACATAGACTGGCTGTCTTTGTCACACTCGTGCTGGCAGAGCCTGGTGCTCATCATCTGGTACGTGCAGTCACAGTGCGAGACTCTAACCTCGTGGTTTACACCAGAGGAAAGAGAAGCCCAGAGAGGTCAAGCGACCAACCAAAGCCCACACAGACAATCGCCCTTGGAGCTGGGAGAACGTCCCAGAGTTCACAGCCTGTACTGGAGTCTGTACACCACCGTCCCCTCCACCGTGTGGACCCTGCATGCATGGACATGCCTTACATCAGAACAAAATCACTTACACTAAGGAAACCGAAGTTTCAAGAGCCTAATCTTTTGTGACTCCCCCCAAAGACATTAGCTTGGGAAAATCTTGCCTGGGCCTCATGTAACTTGATGGAAATAGGAAATGTTACAGGGCCCGTTCTCTCGTCAAATGTTACACGGTGGGCTGCACCTTTGAAAATGAAATATTTAGCTAAGCGGAGCCTCGTAGGGATGATGCATTAAGCCCCCTGGAGATGAAAGTCACAGGGCTCCTAAACGCCCTTTGACAAAGTCAATTATGCTACATGAACGTCACAGAGCCCAGGACCTCCTCTCCTTGGCATTGTCCATTTCTCTCCAACACTTCTGTCGAGGTGGGGACTTCCCTGCAGAAGCGGAAGATTATTTAAAACGCTTCAACACAGTTCTATAAATTGGATGAAATTTTTTTTTTTTTTTTTTAAATCCCAACAACCCCGCATGCTCTGTTAATGGTATTGGCGGGGAGCGTTGCTCGGGTGAGCGCGTCACAGGAAGCAGCTTCTGTATTCCTGAAATCATCTCTATTAGATTATGGAGATAGGATCTATGAAAATACTTCCAAACTTAATCTGTCGAGACTTCAGAGAGCGTATAAGCAAATACTTAGATTTGCATTAGATTCTTGACTTTGAAATCCATTACCGTGAGTTACTTACTGACTTTGAGGGGCACCCGTTACCTCGGTTGGGGGGGGAGGCGGGAGGGCCGCATCTGCGTTTACAGGCGACGCTGCCGGGCGTTCTCCAGGCCATCGGAACCTTTTCTGAAGGTCAAGTCCATCTTTTCATTAGGAAATGAGCACCCAGCGAGGGAGGCAAGCTGTGTCCCCACCAACGGGAGCCCAGTGGCTCTCTGGTCATTCTGGCCATTTTTAGGATACGTGCTTTGTCATTTTTTTTTTTTTTTTTTGGTTTGTTTGTTTAAAATAATCGAATTTGCATCCTACCCCTCTCTCTCTTTGAACTACTTCATTTGCAATCTGAGACACGTAAATATTTTTTATATTTGCTTCTTTTTTGTCACTGGGGATTGAACCCAGGGGCATTTAACCACAGAGCCACGTCCCCGGTCCTTTTTAGTTTTTATTTGAGATAGGATCTTGCTAATTTGCTGAGGCTAGCCTCCAACTTGTAATCCTCCTGCCTCTGCCTCCCCCCACCGGGGTTGCTAGGATTATAGGCATGTTCCACCATGCCTAGCAGATACATATTTTTTAAAGTGTGTGGGGGTGTGCCTATAATCCCAGTGACTTGGGAGACTGAGGCAGGAAGATCTCAAGCTTGAGGCCAGCCTCAGCAATTTAGCAAGATCCTGTCTCAAAATAAAAAAAAATAATAAATAAAAAGGGCTGGGAATGTAGTTCAGTGGTAGAGCACCTCAGAGTTCAAGTCCCAGCACCACACACACATGCACACAGTATGAAAAGGAAGTCTGGGGGTCTGGGGGTTGTAGCTCAGTGGTAGCGTGCTTGCCTCACACATGTGAGGCACTGGGTTCGACCCTTAGCACCACATTAAAACAAAGGTATTGTGTCCACTTACAACTAAAGAAAGAAAGAAAGAAAAGGAAGTCTGATGGCTTCTTATTGATACAGGATGCTTATTTATTTATTTGGGAGTGTGGGTGCACTGACTTCTCATTTGTGATTTGCTTTGCTTTGTTTAGTTATTTAGCACTCAAAATAGTTCTCTACCCCAGGGACAGTAGATTCCTCCCCAAGGTCAGGTGCCACACATTGCAGGCTCTGTGGGCTACACGGTCTCCCTCCCAAACACTCACATCAGCCCTCTAAGTGTGAAAACAGCTAAGAAAATAGGTCCAAGGCGGGGTGTGACTGCATTCCAGTCACCTTTATTTATGCACCCTGAAATCTGCATTCCTTATCATTTTCAAGCGTCCTAGAGTATCATTGCTCTTTTGATGTTTTCAAACCATTGAAACAGAGAGGTCATTCTTAGCTCTCAGCCAGCACGGAAATAGGCTGTAAACCGACCCAGCCATGTCAGTAGTTTGGTAACCAACCCCTGCTGTACAAGTAGCTAGAAACACGATTTTTCTATAAATATTTAAGATTGCTAATGGGGTTCTCAAGTAGTTCTGCTTCAAAGTAAAAATAGAGGAGAAATCTGGCCAGTCAGGACCAGACAGTGGGGAAATATTCTGACTCAGGTACGAATTGGATCCATGACATATTTACTGAAGGCTTTCTCTGTGCCTAAAGCTGTTCGTGGGGAGCACCAGGTCACTGTGGAATTCCTTGAAGTTGTAACTCAAAAGCAGGAAGGGGCTTGCAGAATCATTTTTGTCGTTGGGAAGACCCTTCATAACAGATGTTAAAGTGAGGTAAGAAAGTCTATTTTTTTCTGAATGTAATGACCTGTCACTCTCTGTATTGTGGCTACTAGAGGGTAGGGGAACACTATTCCTGCAGAAGTCACGACTCTGTCACTTACGGACTTGGGCATAGGCTGGCCATCTCCAAGTCACCCAGGATGAAGGTCTGCAAGTTCAGTCTTGAAAAATAACTCCGTTGGCCTGGCAACGTAGATTAATTGAAGTGGACCTTTGTTCACTTGAATTCATTAGAATGACCCTCTAAAGAGTCAGTGCATGTGTGTCCCAGTAATTACCCCCACTAAAACAAGACCACACCCAGAGTTGGACCCTAAAACAGTACCCTGGGAGGTCCCATTTCACCCCATGCCGTTCTCTAAGTCACGCTAACTCTCCATGGGGACCCACGGGGCCAAAGTAGGCAAGCTCATCCATCACTTGGGGACAATTCCACACACAGCTCATTAAGAGGCCTTGAAATGTTTCTCTTTTGACTATAATTAAATGCCTAGGTGTCTCTTCTACCTAGAGAACTGTAGTCACAAGTTCTGTCTAAAATATAAACGAGGTAGCAATATCCATAAAATGAAGTTTCTGAAATCCACACACATTTCCCATCACAGCCAAATATGGAAAATTACAATATATCCATATTTTAGGACCTATAGACTTTTTTTTAAATAGGAGGAATTTTTAAAGAAATATTGCTTAATAAAATAAGGGCTCTAGACATATTGAATTGTCCCAACAATAGATGCAGAAAAGACAGAAGGTAACCTGTGACCACATTAGCAGTGGCTTTCTGTGACAGGTGAGATTGTGACTGTGATTGGAGTTGCCAGCCCTGTGGAAAAATAAAAGGCCTGAAGGAAATCTTTCAGAGTGCTGGTGATCAGTTTTGAAGTGGCCCCTGGAGGTGCCTAACACAGTGCCTGATTGGAACACAGAAGGCACTTAGTGATTTTAAGCTGGTTGTTCTGGATGGTTTTCTGTGTCTGTAACAGAATGCCCGAGACTGGATGTTTTATAAAGAAAAAAATGTATTTCTTACAGTTCTGGAGGCTGGGAATCTAAGGCCAAGGGCCGTGTTTGCTCTGCAGAGTCCTGAGGTGGCACAGAGCATCGGTCACAAGGCGAGATAGAACAAGCAGGTCCAGGGAGCTCACTTCTATAACAAAGCCCCTGCCTCAATCACCTGTCCATCACACATGACCACAGGGCTCCCATGGCCCATCACCTCCCCAGGCTCCAACTCCCAAAACCAGTGACATCTCATTTTGGGGATGAAGCTTCTAACACCTGAATTAATTCTGGGGCACAAGCCTTCAAATCATAGCACTAGTGAGGAAATAAGTAAATCCACGAGCCAGGTCCAGTTGAACAGGCCGGGGAGGGTTCAACCACGGCAGCTTGAGGGTCAGTCGGTCCAACTACAGAGCTGACCTCATGCCCTGGTATCTCGGGAAATTCAAGAAGCTTCAGAAGCCACAGTTTTTAAGTCCTTTGATCAAGGGGGATGGCGCCTCCTTCCCAGGTGATGTGAGGAACAAGGGGTGTTGCGGGTGAGGTCCTGGCCCACCCTGGGCTTAAGAGGCCCCCACTTGTGTCTCCTTGACAGGATGGTCCTATAGAAGAATCTGCCCACTTGAAACTTGGAGGATTCAGCTGAGCGCGATGATTTCTCCACGGCCGCGCCGTGCGATCGTTCACAGGAGGCTTCACATTTCTGCATTGCCGTGGTTCTGGTTCTTGGAGTCACCCTTCAGAAGTTCTTTTTAATAAATGAAGTCGAATATGATTTTTCAAATTAATAATGTCTCCAGAGCCTCAGATTACATTTTGAAATTCTATAACACGTGTTGGTTTCCATTTCATCTCCATCTGAGCTTTACCTTGTGTGTGTGTGTGTGTGTGTGTGTGTGTGTGTGTGTGTGTGGTATTTACCCTAAGATCTAAGAATCTCTCTTATGTTGGTTCGCGAGGCAGGTAAACAGCCCTTAAGGTCCCGTTAACGAACCAGCCGGTGCTTCGCGTACCTCAGCTACACGCACGGCAGTGGCTGCTTCTGTCGCGCATTTGGTCATTGATTCCTGGTAGCTCATTACCTGCCTTCAGCTGAGAGCCTGCAGCAGTAGCCACTGGGTCCTGCCATCGCAGCCACCGTCCCAGCTCAAGGAGGATGCTCTGGCGCCGTGGGGGAGGCTCAGAATTGGCCCAGGCACAAGTTAGTTTGGGCCATGGAAGTCAGAGGAACTCGCCTCGGTCTTTTGGGAAGTAAACTCCTCAATCTCAGAACCGTGGGACGCTAGCTCCTGCTGTTTGCTCTGAATGTGACTGAGAAAGCATGCTGTCCCCAGTACTACATCAGGGGATGTAAAACCCCTGGAGGACAGATCCAAGAGAGCAAAAGAGAGAAGGACACAAAAATCCGCCCACCAACAACGTCCCTGATCGGCCAAGCCAGGTACAGCCTTTTCTCTTCCCCGTGGCCCCGAACACCCCAATCGATCCATCCTGGATAAGTGACCTGGAAAACATGTCCCAGGTGGGCATGTAGTCCATGCTGGGACCACAAAAGCCCAAACTGCACCGTGTGCCTGGAAGTGTCCTGCCTCACTGGACTTTCCTTGACCTCTTCATACGCAGGGAAGAGCCAACCTTGGTTTTAACTAGGTGAAGAACTGATTATAAAGCAATGTGCACAAGGGTGCCAGGGTGCCCCATGAAATCCAATTGTAGGGGCTGGGGTTGTGGCTCAGCGGTAGAGCGCTCACCTAGCACGTGCGCGGCCCGGGTTCGATCCTCAGCACCACGTACAAATAAACAAATGTGTACAACTAAAGCAAATAAATAAATATTTAAAAAAAAATCCAATCATAAATAGTAGCTCCCCCTTATCCGCCAGGGATACATTCCCAGTGGCTGCCTGAAGCCTTGGACTGGACCGACCCTATGTATAATGTTTTTCCTATCCATACACACCTATGATAAATTTTGATTTATCAATAAGGCATAGTGAGCATTTAACAATAACTAATAGTAAAATAGAAGTTATAATAATATTCTGTAATAAAGTTGCGAGCATCACTACTCTTGCACTTTAGAGCCACATATATGTCAAAATAAGGGGTATTTGAACACAAGCACTATGATAACTGCAACAAGGTAGCTACTAAGTAACTCACTGGAAGGTAGCATATACACTGTGGATACACTGGATAAAGAGATGATTCATGTTCCAGGGAGGATGGAGCAGGATGTCATTGCATTTCATCATTGTACTAAGAAAGGTGTATGATTTAAAACATTTGAGTTGGTTATTTCTGGAATTTTCCACTTAATATTTTTGACCACAGTTAACCATGCATAAATGAAACTGTGGAAAGCGAAGCCATGAATAAGGGGTAGGGCCCCAGTGTTTCCTGTTCAACCTATTTCGATATTTTTCATTAAGATCAAGCATTATTTTATATCACATTGTACAATTATAATTGTGGTTTTCAGATTTTGTTGATCACCATTGAACTTAACTTAAATCCCATAAAATGGAAGCCATGCAAAGTTTTCTAATCTGATTTGGTGGTTTTTAAAATATGATGTCAAAATGTCCCTGGCATTTACTGACCTCGATCCTGTGTTTGTGTGAGTGTTTGTATGTTTCAAAGTCATTCTTGCACAAGCAGAGGTGGGAAGATCCAAGGATATTGGAGAGCAGCCCATGTCCCTCCGACCTCTAGCTCTGCGTCCCTTGGATTCAGGTCTATTTGAACATTGCAATGACAGCCTCACTGAAAGAATTAAGAGGTTCTTTATAGGCAGGTGCTATTTTTGAAAGCATCAGAGGTCACACTTATCTGACTCAAATCTGACTCTTCCAAGATTTCTGGGGTTATTTGGGTTGGGAGCAGATCTGTGTCAGGCTGTTTCTGTCTCGAGACCGTCAGGACAAGGACCAGACAGCAGGACTCGGGTGTCCCCCTTTCTCCCCTCAGCTCTCTCGTAAGCACCAGGAGCATGCCCGTGGTGGCCGGACGGGCTTCCTGCCTAGGCAGAGTCCTCATGGGCATCGGTTTTCCCTTGACTCTCAAGGCTCTGCCCACCCGAGTCTCGTCTGACTCCCCAGTTCTAACCCTCACCTCTGCTCACCACGAGATCCCTTTCCCCAAATCAGGATGGTGTCACCTCCTCCCTGGCCGTACCCAGCTCCACCAGCTCAGTTCTCCCAGCGGCCCTTATTTCAACTGTTACAAAGGTCCCCATCTACAGAGAGGCATCCCTCACCCCGTGGTCTATTTTTAGTCCACCGATGATCTTTGAACCCCCTTCAGCACCTACACAAGGCGTGGTGTCAGATCGGACAGGCAGCTGGTGAAAGGCGACAGACCAGGTCTCGGGCTGGGGACGTGGCTCAGGGGTACAGCACTTGCCTACAGACAGGAGGCCCTGGGTTCATCCCCAGAACCACAGTCAACTAACTAACTAGCTAACCAACTAACTAACCATCTAACCAACTCAAAACACAGTGGAGGTCTCAGATCCAGTGGACCTTGAGGGTGGATCCTGGCCAGGCCACTGCTGGCTGAGGTGCGCCTAGGCCAGGTGCTGTCCCAGACCTCTGCTGGGACTCCTCCCCCTCCCCCTCTCTCCTCCTCTGAGCACGTCACGGTGCCCTGAGCACTACCCTGGAGTCCATGGTGCCAGCCAGGAGCTCCACAGATAGAACCCACGTGACCTCGGCACCCCTGACAAGGGCCAGCAGCCTTCTGGCCCCCAGGCCCATGTGGGCCTCCGCCTCCCGTCTCAACGGAGCCCTTTCTCGTTGCAGAGAGCGCGCCCGGGGAAACCTGGGCGTGCTCGGTTCATTCTGGCCTAGCTCCCTCCCGGGGCCGCCTCAGGTCTTCCGAGCTTCCCTGGCCTCCCTCAGTCCCCTCCACGATTCCCGGTCACGCACGTCTGGAGCCCATCTGCAAATAGCTGGCGCTTCAGTGACTGGGAAGAGCAGCCTCCCTGTCCCCACAGTCCCCTTCCACTCTACGTCCCTATGCAGGACCCCAGAGCCCGGTAAGCAGCTGATGTCCCCATAACTGTCATCATCAGTCCCAAAGCCCCTCCTGGTTCTGGATGGTGTCCAAAGTGGGAAAAGGGGGAGACGTGAACGAGATGGCGAAGGGGGTTCCCGTCGAGAGAGGCTGACGCTGGGAGTCAGCTGACAATGTGCCATGCCCGCCTGGAGGGAGGACCTGAAAGTGGAGGTCAGCGTGACCTCGGGAGAGTGCCCTCACTGGCTCCTGTCAGCCGCACTCTGGTTGCAGTCTCATCTGCAGTTTACATGGCAAAGGTCTGGGACGGATGTCCCTGACTACCACGGCCGCTGCATCCAGGGGCTGCTGGGTCCGTCAGGTGAGCTCCTCCTGGCAGGCGTGAACTCGGAGCTGACGGGTGGCCTCCATCCTGCGGCAAGGTGAGCTAGAAAGGACAGGAGCCCTGGCTCCCGGAGCTGCCTCCGTCACCTCTGGGCAATCCCATGGCGCCTTCGAACCTCATGTGTCCGGAGGGGTGAGGGGAAAGATCAGCGGCTCCTGCCACATCCCAGAGGGCATCAATCTCACAGTGCCCTGCTCTCGGCAGAGCACCTGGCAGCGCGGACACACTTACGGGGTGCCCATTCATGCCTGGATGGACACTTGATTCATTTCCAGAAAAAGATACTGTGGTTTCACAGGAGTTTTTAGACCAGCACCTCACGGCTGCGATCATCAGATGCGATTTCCACAGCAGGCACGGCAGGGGGCGAGGCCGGGTTCTTTGCAACCCTTCTCCACCTTGTGGTTTTCTAGCAGGTCCGCTATCCCCTCCCTCCAGACCTGACAGCAGCAATCCATTCCCCGTCGGACCAGATCACTAGGAAACGCCATTCCTAATCTTCCCCTCTATCGATTCTGCTCAGTGGGTATTGGCAGCTTAAAAAGATTATGTTTTAATTGGGGGCCAGATAGATGGCGTTTTAAGGTTTTGAGTTTCGCTCCGAGCCGTGCTATGGATTATTTGAGAGGTTGTTCAACACAAGGAGGACAAAGATTAATGTGTTGTCCTTTTCTCTGGGTGACCCTGGGTGCAAGTGTAGCTTGGGCTAAAGTGACTGAAAATCTTTTTCTATCGCGGGGCTGAAAAGGTTGATGGTGAATTCATTAGTGTTATCTTTGTTTGGGGTATAAAATCTACACAGTAAAGGGCTAAATGTGGCATGCATGTGTTCTCCCGGCTCAGCAAGCTGAGAAAATGGGCGGCAGGGGTGGGGGTCTGGTTTGGGGTGGGCAATTTGGGGGTCATCAGGAAGCTGCAGCTTCCTGTTTCCTTGTTTTTGCGGGAGGGTATAATAGTAATAGTACTAAACTGGGGACAAGGTGTTTGGGAAGATTAGATAGCATCTCTGCGAAGCCTTTGTACATTGGGAAATCGGAATAAAAACCATAACGGGAATTTGTAGAGTGTTTACTTGGAACCAGCCACTCAGGTACAGGGTCTCGTGTTAATTGTTGTAGCAGGTGGCATATCTCTGAATTGTTATCTTTTTTTTAAAAAAAAAAAATATATTTTTATTTGTTTTAATTAGTTATACATGACAGTAGAATGCATTTATGCACTGTTATCCCTTTTCTAGTAAAAAGGAAATCCGGGTCAGAAGGGTTGACTAGGGGGTGGTGAGAGGGTACTTGCCAAGTACGTATCTCTCCTGGAAGCCCTGGGTCTTGTCCTTATTTACTTTGAAGTTTTATAAGTATAATTGTCCCTTGGCTGACATGGTCATTGTCATCAGTCTTTTGTGAGTCTGCTAATGCGCTGTAACAGAGCACATCACACCCGGTGGCCTAAGCGACAGGAATGTATTGCCTCACATGCTGGAGGACAGATGTCTGAAGTCACCATATCAGCAGGGTTGAAACCCCTCCAAGAGCTGTGAGGGAGAACTTGTCCCCACCTCTGGCCTGGCTTCAGTTGGTTCCTAGCAATCTTCGGCACTCCTTGACCTGTAGATGCATTGCCCATCTCTGCCTTTGTGTCCGCATAGGGTTCTCCCTCTTCCTCTGTGTCCAAATTTCCCCTCTTTATGAGGACATCGGTCATATTGGATGAAGACCCACCCTAATGACCTCATCTTAACTGTAGGATCTGCAAAATCCCTATCCCAAGTCAGGTGATATCTGAGGGATGGGGCATTAGGTAGACACGATGCAGCTCATAACAGTCCTCATCTTCATCATCACCACCACCTAGTTGATGGGACACTCACCTGGTCGGTCCTGCGTCCATCCTAGTCTCCTCGTGGCTCAACAACACACATTGATTTCTCACAGCTGCAGAGGCGGGGTGCCAGTCGATTTGGTTTACGTAAGGACTCTCTTCCTGGCTCGTAGATGGTCACTTTCTCACTGTGACCTCCAAGGGCAGAGCTCGCTCTCCTTCTTCTCAAAAGAACCCTGGTCCTGTGGTGGGACCTCATTACCTCTCCAGGACCTCCCTTCCAGATATCATCCCACTGCGGGTGAAGGCTTCAACAGTTGGATTTGAAGGTGGGGACACAAACATAGAGCTCTTAACAGTCTCCTCAGACATACCTCTGCCTTCTTAGAGAACCAGCCATGCCTGTGGAACAAGATAATCGTTTGGCGAGATGTGTCCAGGAGACTAGTTCTCTCCGGTTGGTGCGTTTCCACCAGAAACTTAGCACAGAGCCCCAGGCTGGCATTTGGCCGTCCCCAAATATCTGAGAAGTTCTGAAGAATGGAGCCATCACTTTCCACAGCATCATGTTGAGATGTGGAATGAACAGAAATTGCCCTTGGATGCCTCCTCACAGAGCAGACACAGTGTGCAGGCTCTGAATCTGTGGGTGACCTCCACGTGCAAACCCCTTCCCCTGATTCTCAGCTGCTGGTGTTCTATTTCTTTCTATGAGGACTCTTGCAAGACCTAGAGGTTTGGTCTCCCCACTTCCCCCAAATTTCTTGGCATCTCTTGAGTGTTGCAAGAGCTGGGAGAATTCTCTGTGAATTCTCGTCTCAGTACCAGTCCCTACTTTTTCACACAGGCTGTGATGGTTCCACTTTCCCTCATATCAGGGAGCCTCAATGAACCTTAGGGATATCCTTTATCCGATGTCTTCTGTGGGTCACTGAACCCTCTCTAAGGGAACCAGAGGAAGCTGACCTCAGTTGTGTTGTCAAGGGTCGCCATCTTGGTTTGCTCTCTGAGCTCTCTCTGCTTTGCCCAGGGAGTCCTCTAAGGCTCCTCTGCCCTCTCGGTTCATTCCCTGGTATAATCCTGTTACAGTGGCATGCTTACTTGGACACATGTCCATAAATCCAAAAGACCTGGCGCTTTGGCATTTTCTGAAATATTCAATTGAAATCACTGCTGCTTTGCCACAATTGAGTTTCCGTGATGGATAAGACTCACACAAAGACGAACGGAGGAGAGGGGATGATAGAAGTCATTTCCCATATTGCAAACCTTGTGGTTCAAGAAACAGCTAAGCATAACAAGTTATTTATTCAGGATTATCTGTAGTCATGGTTTGTTTCTATCCTCTCAGAGTTTATATGACATTTATATAATGTGCATAATATAATTACATATTTACATGAATTTCTCTTGTCTGTATTCATATATTTATTGTGAGCACTGCAACGTGCATCCGATTAATTTAAAAATGACATTCATGGAAATCCTTTTGCACCAGGCGACCCTGTTAGATATTCAACATTGGAGTGTGCCTACTCCTCTTTTTTTTTTTTTTTTTTTTTTTTTTTTATAACTCTGAGGGGCTAATAAAGCTCAGTCCGTTTGAAAACTGTCAGAGCAGAGGTTGCTGAAGATTTTTTGGTGTAGTCTTTTCATTTTACAGACAGGGAAAGTGAGGCTTCAAGAAGAGGAGTGATCTGCTCATGGTGTGGTGGGATTCAGGTCTCATGGTCTCTAGTTCAGCCTAGATACACCTATGTACCTTCTTCCCTGAAATTCATGACCAAAAGCTTGTGTTCACAATCTCAGTTTTTATTTTTGTGTTTCAACATCAACTTTGTATTATTGAATTCTTTGCAATTAAGTCCATTGTTGCACAGCTCATTTGTATTGTCATCATGGTAACCATCATTACCACCATCACCACCACTACCATCATTATCACTATCACCACTACCATCATCATTATCACCATCACCACATCATCATTACTACCATCACCACCACTATCATTACCACCATCACCACCATCCTGACCACCATCACCATCCTGACCACCATCACCACCATCTTCATTGCCACTGTCACCACATCATCATTACTACCATCACCACCACCATCATCACCACTATTATCATTATCACTATCACCATCACCATCATCATTACCACCATCACCACCACCATCACCGCCATCACAACACCCATTACCACCACCATAATCATTACCACCGTCTCCACCATCACCACCATCACCACTCCCATTACTACCACCATTATCATTACTAACATCACCACCATCATTACCGTCAAAGGAGTTATGGAGGGACTTTGGCACCTAAAGAGCTCTGCATCCTTCTAATTCAGGAACCTCCAGAAGTCCAGGAGTAGGGCCACTTTGTCAATCTCTTTTGAATTAATAAATTGCATTTTCGTTTCTTGCTCTTTCTTGCTCAGTATCCATTTGCCATCTTATTTATTTATTGTTAGTTAAGAATTTTAAAAAGCCAATATGAAAGTGTAAGTAGATGGAAAACACCATTGCAGTGCTGCACACAGGCTGATTCTTTCCCGTGGGCTGGGTGTTTCTTCTGTCATGCCATCTTACATTCTGTCTTGAGCATGTAACGTACTACACGATGAATATCTGACAGTGTTTGTCTGCGTTTTTCCCATTTGGATAACATTTCCAATATTTGTTTTTAATTGTGGTGGAACACACATAAAATTTACCTTCTTAATCATTTTGAAGTGTTCCTTTCAGTGGCATTACGTACAGTCACACTGGGCTCCCATCACCACCATCCATTCTCAGAACCCTCTGTTTTAACAACTGAACCTGGGTATCCAAGCTCCCCTCTCCCCTCTCCCTAGCCTCTGGAAACTGCTGATTGCTTTCTGTCTCTGTGGGTCAGACTGCTCTCTGTGAGTGGAACCGTGCAGCGCCCGTTTGTGGCTAGCTCATTGCACTCGGGGTAGCATCCTCAAGGCTTAGCTGTGTGGTCGCATGTGTCAGAATCTCCTTCCCTTTTAAGGCTGAATAATATTTCTATTATGTTTATGGTCCACATTTTGTTTATCCGTTCATGTATCGATGGATCCACCATTACTTTAATAACTACATAGTTGCATCTTACTGTTGCATGAATGTGCTTAGACCATTTCATTCATTCATTTTTTTTTTTTTTTTTGGTACTGGGGATTGAACTCAGGGGCACTCGACCACTGGGCCACATCCCCACATCCCCAGCCCTTTTTTGTATTTTATTTAGAGACAGGGTCTCACTGAGTTGCTAAGTGCCTCGCCATTGCTGAGGCTGGCTTTGAACTCGTGATCCTCCTGCCTCAGCCTCCCAAAGTGCTGGGATTACAGGCGTGCGCCACCACGCCCGGCTCCATTTCATTCATTTATTTATCTTTCCTCTTAAAGCTCTGTCTCTGTCTGGTTTGCATTCCTCTTAAACTGGAATCCCGCAAGCTCTGGCCTTTCAGCACCTTCCTGAAACCTTGGAGCATTCACGGTGTGCCAGGTGCTGTGCCGGGACGGAGCAACAGGATTGGGTGAGGTGTGGTTCTCACTGCCGAGGACCTCACAGGAAAGAGGGGCCAAAGGATAGACGATTGTCACTTTTCCTCTCTGAGAGGCTTCCTGGGGTGTCTGCCTCTCCGTCAGGCACAGATTGAAGCCAGCCTTTAGCCAGGTGCTCAGGCCCTGCTGCCTGGGCTCCCGGGGGCTGTCCGTCAGGAACCGGTCTGGACGGTGCAAAGCCAGGCTCCCATGCACCTTCCCAAGGCAGCCTGCTGGAGCCCCGACGCCAGTCCATCACTTGTGGAAGACCGTTTCCTGCTGCCGTTATTGTCGGCAGCAGCGCCCGCGACATGTGCTGGCACGAAGAGCCCCATTTAATCTCACTAATGCGTCCTTTTCCACAGGCAAACCAAACCCCGGCCATTCCGAATGAGTGGCGCTGGGCCATCACTTCCCATAAGGAATCGCATTAAAGGCTAATGGCACCGCAGACCTCGCGGGCTTGCTGAGTGATGGGCCATCCCTGGAGCGGCTGCTGAGAGCTTCTGCCCCGATTCAAATGAGGTGACGCTCCCGGCTCTTGACTTGGGGCTCAGAGGTTCCAGGGGGTTCTCCACCGGTTCCAAGTACCGAGGAATCTTCCCAGCAAATACATCTGCAGGAGGCTGCGTGGGACTTTGCTCTACGTGCTTTCTTCTAGAGCCTTCTAGAGTATTCTAGGGTGGGTTCCCGTTTCCCTTCATGGCTCCACACAGAGACTTTGGAAGCACAGTGAGTCCCTCTGAGCAGATGCGGGTCTCTCTGTTCTTTTCCTCCTGGGACTGCAGAAGGACCGTCTGTTAGCGAGGAACCGGCTGAGCGAGGCCAGGAGAGAGAAGTGGACAGTGAAGCCGTTGTTTTCTGTCCCCTGGGGCCTGCAAGTCCCAGCAGCCTTCCAGAGGAAGCCCCATGGGAGCTCTTCTGGCTCTTCCTGCCTCACGCCAAGTAGGCCAGAAGGGTCCGCAGGCCTGCTTGTGGCCGGGACAGCCCTGGAGCTGGAGGCCCTGGCCCGAGGGTGCAAGCCCCTCTGTGAAGGTGATGTGCATTCTTAACCCTCGTGGGACAGACATGGTGAACCCTGGGGTGTTCTGCAGACCCCGACCTTCCCAGCCAGCCTCGTCAACTCCCGGCGTCACTTCAGGCCCTCTGAGTGTTGGCAGTGAGGGACAGAAGGAGACAGGAAGGACCCTGAGCAGGCCAGGAAAGTGGCCTTGGGGTGTGGATCACCAGAACGGGGAAGGCAGGGCCAGGGAGTCAGGGGAAAAGCAGAAGAAAGCTCCAGTGCTGAGTGGGACCTGACCTGCCGAGGAGGACAGCACAGGGTCCTGCGGAGGCGGAGGCTGGGAGCGGGGTGCAGGGGAGGTGCCGCCGAATGAGGGAGCCTCCTCCAGCCGTCTTTAGACGGTCTCAGAAAAGACTTAGGTTCATTTAGAATCATTTCTGGCCATCAAACGGTTGCTTATTCACAAGCTACTCTATGCAGAGCCGGGACCTCTGGCCTGATTTTAATTAGGTTGTAAGTTCTTTAAGAAGCAGCGTAGCCCACGGCACAATGACATTCAAAACTTTCCTCTCCTAGTCACTGCTGCCCAGCAGCTAGTCTTTAAGCTGTTTCCTAATTTAATTCTCATGACAGCCCCTCTGAGGACAGTAATATTTTCCCTTGCCTCAGAGAGGCAAAGGGACTAACCCCAGGTCACACAGCAGGGAAGTACCCACAGGTCTCAGGGTGCGGGTTGCATTTTTGCTGAGGAGGTTGCATTTGATGGACAGGTGCTGTCTGTCAAGAAGAGATCCGGGCTCCTTCTCTGGGAAAAAGACCTCAGAAGAATGTGGTTGGAAGGAGGGGCTTGAGATTCAGGGGTCAAAGGTGTCACGTCTCTCTACTCTAGACAGGTAGGACGTCATTCCGGCCCCTCCTGTGAGGTGGCAAACCGCAGCCTCCCCCTTGTCCACCTGGGGGCTCTTCCTGCCCAGCTGTCACCTTCCAAGGTTGGGGGGGTGGAGTGAGATGCGATGAAAGAGTGGCCTTTGGTCTACGGTTGACTTCTCCAGCACCAAGACACCTCTGGAACCCAGACGTACCTGCCACATGTCCCACAATCAGACTCATGGCCGTCAGCGCCCCGGGGGCCTTCCTGGGGAATTCCAAGGCTCTCAGCCTTCTTCATCAGGAACGCTGACCATCACAGAAACGGACCCCTCTGTCTTCTGGTCTAACTCTCGGCTTGGAAAGTGGGGACACCTCGAGGGCAGGCACCCGCCCGACCTGGTCCCCTGGGTTGGAGGCTCTCAGTGGTGCCCTGCCAGTGGGCTTTGCAGACTCTGCCCTTAGTGGAAGGGTGACTATACCTGGCATCGGCCCAGGGAGGCTGCGTTGGCTTGGAATGGTGGTCCCCGGCTGCGTCATGACCTCCTTGTCACGGTGAACCCCATGCAGAGCAGGGGTCCCCAAAGACTCTGGGAAGCTGGAAAATTCCTGTCACCTAGTGACGTCAGTGTGCTGTGGAGGTGCCTGGGCTCAGCTGGTTGTCGCCGCCTGAAGTGATGGCCGCTTGGAGCAACAACGCCGCGGGAATAAGTTCAGAGGCGGACTGGAAACAAACAGGCTCTTTATTCTGCCAGCTTCTCTCTCCAGCTCTAACAACAACTCCCACATGCTATCCACACTCTGCCAACCACCCAAAATGGCGCCGACCCCCTCCGCAATGTCCCAGGCCAAGTCCCGCGAGAGCATGCAAATGGCGCCGACTCAATCCGCAATGTCCCAGGCCAAGTCTCGTGAGATCATGCAAGGTGGTAATGCTTTATGGCTCACAGCTAACTGCAATCTTAGCTATCTCCTTATTAAGGCTTTTACAGCCGGTCACAGCAAAGTCCAGCACGTGCAACTCTGGGCAGTGCCAACACTGCTTAAGGGACACCTGGTTGCCGGCCTGTGTGCTCACTGTGCTGTGATTTCCCTTGTTCTTCTAGAGTGCACTCCTACCTAGATAAAAATGTCTGCTGTAAAGCCAGCAGGTCCTGTTTTTTTGCACGTATGGGTGACATCATTTTCTCCTGTGCTTAACTGACCCTCATGGTGTTTGGCCTACCCTGGCCAGGGGAACAGGGGACCTCGAGGTGTGGGTGCAGGCCGTACAGTCTGGGGGCAGCAGGCCACACCCGCTGAGTCTGGGTAAGCCTGCTCTGACACTCCCACGAGGAGGTGGCCTAAGGACACGTTTCTCAGGACGCATTCCGCTGGAAGCAGCTCACGCAGGTAAGAAGCCTGAGGTCAGAGAGGCGAGGAGGCTGGGCCAAGGCCACGCTGTTTGGGCCTCAGAACAAGGTTACAAACTCCCTGTGGCTAGAGCCTAGGTTTCTTCGGGTCCTGGAGGAAGGGGCTGGGAACACAGGGGACCGTCACACCTGAGCAGAATCAGCTCCGCCCAGCGCCAGGTCGGGTCGCTGGGCTCAGCTCCCGCTGCCCCGCTTCCGGGCCTGGGAACGAGCTCTTGGCCTCCACCAGCCTCGACTTGGCCATCTGCAAAGTGGGGCACAGTCTGTGGTCCCCACAGCAGGGCTGCTGAAAGGATTTGGGGACACACGCCCGCCACTTGGCTTCTGAGTAGACATCTGATGAAAGTTACTGTTATTGTCGCTGCTGCTATTTAAAGTGTGACTTCCCCAATTTCCTATTTTAAAATGGGAAAACGTCTGAGAATTTTATTCCACATTCCTCCTCTCTCCTGTCTAGAGATGATTCCAGGTCTGGGTCCCTTCATCTACTGTCCAACGTGGATGCGGCTGACGTCACCCAGGACGCTGGCCGTCTCCAGTCTTGCCTGAGGTCAAGCAGGCCCCGCGAGGACTGGCTCACGAGGTCCCCGGCCACTCTCAGTTATTCAGCAACTCCCTCCCACGTGGGTCAGGCTCAGGGCCAGGCCTGGGTGTGCAGGGACCTGCTGGAGCCAGGTGGGTCCATGGTCCCCGGGGACGCCAGGTGGAAACCACACTCAGCCTTGCTGGGGGAGGCCTGCTTCCTCTTGGTCCTCGATTCTGTTGTACTGGACCGAGGCCTGGTGTGTTGAGGAGCACATGGCTGATGCCCTGCTGGGGTGCTTTCTCACTCCTGCTGTCCCTACTGAAGGGCAAAGTATCACACCGGGGACAGCCGTGCAGCCAAAAGATTTATTTAACAGCCTTCGTAGCGGGTAGCGAAAACCAGAGGAGAGGTGCTCTGGTCGAAGGTCGAAGAGGTGGGAGAGGGGAGTCAGAGAGAAGGGAGTGTGCAAGCTCTGGTGGGAGAAGGGAGTCAGGGAGAGGGGAGTGTGCAAGCTCTGGACAGAAGGTGGGTGCTTGGTCACACCAGCTGGGATCTCTGGAGCTGTTGGCTAAAGCAGCTGCTGTCTGGCTGGAGGCTGGAGCTGTCAGCTGGGAGTTGCCGTTGAGCTGAAGGCGATGGGTCTGGAGCTGTTGCAGTGGCTTCCTCCTCTCTGCAGCGACGAGCCGATGTTGTGTGTCCGTGTGTCTCTCTCTGTCTGATCTGAGTCTCTCGAACAGGGCCTTATATAGGGATTTCTGGTGGGGGTGCACTAGAGCAACCCCAACACCATTGGCTCTTTGCCCCTAGAACAGAGCGACCTTAAAGCCTATTGGCTCTTGCCCGGGGAAAAGAAACATTCTACCTGGGGGAAGGAACATCCTGTCTGGAACATCTTGTCCGGAGAATGAAACAAGGTTGCTTCTCTTAGGGTGTGGAAAACTCTGAGGGGGGAGGGTAACCTATCTATCACCTACCACGAAGCCCCTCCAGTCCCAGGGAAGGGAGAGTGACATGGAGTGAGTTTTGGACGTGCAGGGGTGGGTTAGGCTTCCTCCTTTCCCGCCCTGCTCAGGGGCCCCTGGCTGATCATCTCCCATGGGACAGTGCAACAAGAAGGGCACAGTGGGCAGCCGGGAGACTGTGTGCAGAGCAAGGCTTCTGGGGCCCCGCAGGCCTGTCTCACTTTGCCCTAAGCGTCAGGGAAGAGAGCAGAGAGTTCACACCAACACTTCCCTTAGTACATAGGACAAAAATAAAGATGACCCCACCATAAGCTCCCACTCTGAGCCAGTGGCTGCGTCCCGGGCCCTTCACCCTGGGTCTCGGTTATTTCTTGCACTCGTCCTCTAAATGCTGTGCTGTCATTGTGCCCATTTCACACACGAGGCACTCGAGGTTCCCAGACGTCAAGTGCTTCCCTGAGGCCGCGCAGCTGGAAGGTGGGATTTGAACCCCGGCTTTCTGGCTCCCTGAGGTTGGGATCCTCTGCAGGGGTCGGGTCTGAACGGCCCTGGCCACCGGGGCCTCTGCCGCTCAGCCGTCCACAGAGGGCACCACCGCCTCTCAAGGCCCCCTGCCAGGAGGCTCTTCACCCCCCCCCCCGGGAAGGGACCACAAAGGACTGTGGTTTTGTTTCCTTTTGATTTTTGCATAATCAAGGTGGGGGGGGGGCGTCCCCAGTGTGCATGGTGGGAGCTGGGGTGATGCGGGGAGAGTCCCCGTCGCCTGGAAGCCTCGGCTGCGTTTGGATTCAGAGCACTTTGTCACAGCTGCAGTGAACCCTGTGAGGCTGGGTCCCCCCGCTTTCTGAGTATGGAAGTCAAGTTTTTATCAGATCGGATTGCCACAGCAGATTAACATACTGACCAAGGTCATAAACACAGGCGATAAGACAGTGATTAGAGAGATTCTCGTGGCTGTGAGGAGGAACCGTGCGGTCAGGAAGCACCCCACGGGTGAGGGGGCATTTGAGTGAGGGCTTGAAGGGATGAACAGGAGTTTGCTTAGCAGAGACTGCAGCAGGGACATGCTCTAGTCTGGCAGACCGTCCCAGGCGGATCTGTTGTGCATTTTCTAAAGTCATAAGAGTGTGCGCTATTTTATTCTCTTTAATCAAGTGCTTTCATCAAGCAGCCTGTGGAAGTCTAGATGAGCACTCTGAAAATCCAAAATATTCCTCTCCTTAAGTTCCCTGCTTGGTCCTTGAGACAGAATCCCTTTTTAGAAACAGAAAGGAGCCAATTCTAAATGATTTAGAATTCCTCCACTGCAGATCCTGACGGGAGATTCAAGTGTGGAAACTGAAATTGAGGTATCCGGGCCCCTTCAGCTCTGCACTTCCTCCAAAGGCACAGCTTGTGAGGGTCGACCTCAAGATAGGCCATGCCACCCGTGGGCGAGAGACCGCCACATCAAGCGTGCCCGGTGCGGAGAGCACGCCTGCCCCACAGTGCCCTTCCCTGAGAGCGCTAGCCTTCAGCATCTTGCGTCTGCAGAAGTCCCCAGAGCCGGGCGCGGTGGCACATGCCTGCAATCCTAGCACTTGGGAGGCTGAGGCAGGAGGATCGCGAGTTCAAAGCCAGCCTCAGCAACTTAGTGAGACCCTAAGCAACTCAGTGAGACCCTGTCTCTATTAAAATACAAAAAAGGGCTGGGGATGTGGCCCCGTGGTCAAGTGCCCCTGAGTTCAATCCCCGGTACTAAATAAAAAAGAAAAAAAAAAAAAAAGAAAGAAGTCCCCAGAAGGTGTTGGGAGCAGAGTTGGGCAAGCACATGGCCTCTAAGCCTGGTGCTACCAGGACTAGGCGTCTGGGATCACCATGGGAATTTCCAGAACATTTCTCAGGCCCAGGTGGAAAGAAGCCTGCTTGTGTGGCTGGCATCTGCAGGTGGTATTTCCTGCCCTGTCGCACTTCCCAGCACTGCCCCTCTGCCCCTGCTAGGAGATCTGTGGATAGTGGCTTACGTGGCCTCCTGCCCAGGTGATGACCAACAGGGCCGGGGTGGGGGGAGGCCCAGCCCAGCCCTTGGGAGCTGCCATGTGGACCCTGTGGGCGTGTTCGAATCCAGAGGTCGAAGCTCTCGCTGTTGTTGGTCACTTGGCCAGCGTCCAGGCTGGCCCGAAAGGTAGCTCAGGCCAGTGATCTTGGCACCCTCGGGGTTCGCATCAGGACGGCCAGATCCCTGTGGTGCTTGATGACCACATCAACCCCGTGGCATCAGATGGCCTCGGTTTCCCTGGAGACAGAGGGGAGCACAGGGGCCCATCTCGGCCTGGCCCGGCTCGTGGACTTGCTGTCAATCAGGAAGACGCAGCCTGCTTCCCTGGGCACCCATCGAGGGCCCTTGTCCGACCTCCCCACAGCACGGCCAAAGGGGATTGGGGTTTCTGTGTGACTGTCCAGGGGACAGGTCTGCTGGAACCTCAGGACCCCCTGGTGCCCCTCATGCAGCCTCTTCCATGGTCCAGCCACAGGTTGGTGTCCCAAATGTGCCCTTGGCCAACAGAGATGTCCTGGAGCCCAGCCTGGCCAGGGCTGGGCCATGAGACCCCACTCCCTCAAAATAACTGCCCAGGCTCAAGCCTTCGATGCCAGCAGAGGTGGGCTGGCCAGGGGGACAGCGAACCTTGGAGGCACCTTATGTGTCCTGTAAGCCAAGTCTCTGGTGCACAGACAGGCACGGCTGTCTTCTAGCTCAGCTCCCTGCGGTCTCACTGTGGCTCTTGGCCCTGGCACGTGGGCCGCTGCTGTGGCACCTCCTCTTCCTTCTGTCCTCTCTGCACGTCCACACGAGACCTTTCTCCTATAACCCTGTGAGCCTTAAGGCCAGGCTCCTGGGCCACAACCTCAGTAAAGCAGGGACCTGCTGTGCCATGGCTCTCACCAGTCCATGGGGACAACTGGGATTCCCAGACAGCACGTCCTCGCTGTGAAGTTGACATCCTCAAAGATCACAGAGCTTGGACCAGGTGGACACACACATTTGCCCTCTCAGCCCCTGGGTCTGCTGCAGAGAAACCCGTGGAGACCTGAATGGGAGACCCCGCAAGGGTACGTGGGAGGGGGAGGGGACAGTCGTGGAGGAGGGGACAGCTGTGGAAGTGGCAGTCCTTTCTGCAACCTGGGGAGGCTTAAAGTCACACTGCCAGGGTGGGGAGCCTAGGGAGGGGTCCTGAAGGGCAAAAATCACACCAGTGACAGTTGTGCAGCCAAGAGATTTATTCACCAGCCTTTATGGTTGGTTGGAGGTCGAAGAGGTGCTGGGAGAGGGGAGTGTGCAAGCTCTGGTGGGAGAGAGGAGTCAGGGAGAGGGGAGTGTGCAAGCTCTGGTGGGAGAGAGGAGTCAGGGAGAGGGGAGTGTGCAAGCTCTGGTGGGAGAGAGGAGTCAGGGAGAGGGGAGTGTGCAAGCTCTGGTGGGAGAGAGGAGTCAGGGAGAGGGGAGTGTGCAAGCTCTGACTGGAGGGTGGGTATTTTGCGCCGGCTGTGGTCTCTGGAACTGTTGGCTAAGGCAGCTGCCGTCGGGCTGGAGGCTGGAGCTGTTGGCTGGGGCAGCTGCCAGCAGGCTGGAGACGGTGCAGTGGCTGCCCCCTCTCAGGGTCGAGCTATTGTGTGTGTGTGTGTGTGTTTAGCTCCGAATGGATTGGGGCTTAAATAGGGATTTCTGGTGGGGGGTGTACCAGAGAGACCCTTAACGTTATTGGCTCTTTGCCCATGGAACAGGGCGATCTTTAAGCCCATTGGCTCCTTCCTGGAAAATGAAACAAGGTTGCTTTGCTCAGGATATGGAAACTTCCCTTGGGGGGTGGGTAGCCCATCTATCAGGTCCGAGCAGCCAAGGCCTCGGGATCCGAGGCAGCGCCCCTGAGGGATGGTGACCATGAGGCTGAAAACCTCGTTAAGTTGGTCTCGTTAAGGAAGGAAGAAGAGTCCCAGAGGCAGGTGGCCCCACCACGTTGTTTCTGAGAGAGATTGGAGCACCGCGTCCGTCCTCGGGCAGAAGGGCAGAGAGTGCCCGTCTGGAGGACAGGAGGTAAGGGCTGGGAGGCACCCGCGCCTCCCCCCAGGGCTAGGACTGCCTGCTGATGGAGCTGGGGAGATCCTGCAGGGCAGCTGACCAGCCCCGGAGCAGCCCCAGGTAAGGACACCAGGGATTCCAAGAAGCAAGCACCCAGCCAGACCACCCAGAAAGGAGTGCCCCTCTGCAATGTGGGCACAGCCACCGGCCACCAGAGGGAGGGACACAGCCAGCAGAGAAAGTACCTGAAGTGAAGCAGGCCTGTCCCCACCAGAGCTCATGCTCTCTGTCCCTGTCCCTGTTGGGCCAGGGCAGTGGGCACAGTAAGGGCTCCCCTGAACCCACAGCTGTGGCCACCTGCTGGTCCAACGCGAGGAGACTCACCCTGAGTGCTGTTCTAAGCATCCGCAACCATCAAAAGCATCCATTTCCTTCCAAGTGCAGAGAACGGAGAAGGGATAAGACGACAAAAACCTCCTAGAACCCCTCCCCGACCTCCGACTTTTCAGTATGTTTCTAGCTAATCTTTTCTGTACATATGTGATTTTCTTTTGAACCCAATACAAATCATCAATTAGTAATATATCATTACTATTTTTCAAGACCCTTAAATATCCTCTCACAGTTTAATTCTTTAAAATGGTAGCATGTTATCTCATTATACAAATAATACACTTGTAATAATATATTTTCCAAAAATTGCTCAGGTAATAGGGGCATTGTGATGAACACTTGGAAAACATAGACAGTAATAAAAATAAAAATAGGGTCATTTGTACCCCTACCAACCCAATGATCAGGGCTAATGTTTTGGTATAAATAAATGTGTTGAAGACATGGAGTTTTTCAAAGACTGTGTGCTATTGTACATACTGCTTTATAGCCTGCATTCAAAAAAATACATTGCAGACATTTTCCTGTAAAAAGAATTATCTTCTACAAAATGCTTTTTTTTTTTTTTTTTTTTTTTTTTTTGTGGTACCGGGGATTGAACTCAGGGGCACTCGACCACTGGGTTACATCCCCAGACCTTTTTTGTATTTTATTTAGAGACAGGGTCTCACTGAGTTGCTAAGTGCCTCGCCATTGCTGAGGCTGGTTTTGAACTCGCGATCCTCCTGCCTCGGCCTCCCAAAGTGCTGGGATTACAGGCGTGCGCACACCGCGCCCGGCTACAAAATGCTTTTAATGGCTGCATATCTTCCACATCACAGATGTACACAACTTCTCTGTCATAGTTCTTTGCATGCAATGAAATCGATCCCCAAATTTTGCTTTTAGATAGTATGCCATGATGAGCATTATTGAATATATCTTTGGTTATATTTCTGAATATTTCTAATAGGATAAATTGATAGAAAGCTATTTTGGGCATGTTGTTTTAGTTTCCTATGGTGACTTGAACAAGTCACTATGAAGTTAGGGGCTTCGAACAACACGAGCTTAGGATGTTACAGTCCGGGAGGTCAGCTGTCCACCATGGGCAGCGATCGAGCTGTGGCCGGGACCTGCTGCTCTTGGACGTTCTAGGGGAGCACCTTTTCCTTGCTTTTTCTAGGTCCTGGAGGCCGCCTGCACTCCTTGGTTCATGGCCTCTTCCTCCACTAGCCTGCCCTGGCCAGTCCAGTCCTCCTACCACGGCATATGACACTGACTCTTCTACCTCCCGTCTCCACTCGCGAGCCCCTGGGATCACACTGAACCCTCCCGGACTGTCCAGGATCATATCATTTTAAGGTCAGTTGATGAGCAGCTTGGATTCCATCTGCTACTTTAAGCTCCCTCTGCAGAGTTACACGACCCATTCACAGGAGCTGGAGACCAGGATGTGGGCATCTTTGGGAGGCTGTGATTCTGTCCACCGCAGGTCTGGGCATGGAAATGCAGGCTTACCTAAAAATCAGCCTCTCCAAATGGTGTGGCCATCTACAGTTTCTCTTCACAGTACGTGTGACCATCTATTCCCTCCTCCGCATCGAATGTAACCATCCCTCCCAAACCACTGCTTCTTTGAATGTCTGAAGCATGGTACCTCATTGTTTATTAATCTTGACTTCTTGATGACGTGATATGTAGATTTTTTCCCCCCCCAAAGATTATTGATTGCTGAGATTTTCCCATTGGGAATTGCTTGTTCATATTATTCGCTCATTTTTTCTATGGGGGATGATCATCTTTTTTAACATATATTTATTTGTTTTAGCTGTACACAATGCCTTTATTTTTACACGGTGCTGAGGAGAGAACCCGGGTTGTGCACATGCTAGGCGAGCGCTCTACCACTGAGCCACAACCCCAGCCCATGATTATCTTTTTAAGTTCAATTCATAAAGGAGTTTTTTTTGTTAATGTTCAAACTACCAACTCTTCTTAAAAAATTTTTATTTATTTTAATTAGTATAATATATATATAATATAGTATTAATATATTGTTATGTATATTAGTGCATTTATGCACTGTGATATATCATGCATAGATGAAATATGATTTCTCATTTCTCAAAGTGTACATGTTACAGAATCATATTGGTCATATGGAGATTGGCTTATTTCACTTAGCATGATATTCTCCGACTCCAACCATTTACAGGCAAATGCCATAATTTCACCCTTCTTTAAAGCTGAGTAATATTCCATTGAGTATATATACCATATTTTCTTTTTGGACTGGGGATTGAACTCAGGGGCCCTCAACCACTGGGCCACATCCCCAGCCCTTTTTTTGTATTTTATTAGAGACAGGGTCTCACTGAGTTGCTAAGTGCCTCGCCATTGCTGATGGCTGGCTTTGAACTCGTGATCCTCCTGCCTCAGCCTCCCAAGTGCTGGGATTACAGGTGTGCGCCACTGCGCCCTACTTACCATATTTTCTTTATCCATTCATCTATTGGGGGACACCTAGGTTGGTTCCATAGTCTAGCTATTGTGAATTGAGAGGCTATAAACATTGATGTGGCTGTGTCACTGATCTTAAGTCCTTTATTTAGATCTATGGCCAAAATATTTTGTTCTGGCTTGAAGCTGACTCTTTTTCTTATATTTGAGATTCAGAATTTCAAAACTTTTCTCAAAAACCCGTACTTTTTTCTTGTGGTTTCTTCACTGGTTTTGTGGCTAATTACGATTAACACGATTCTCCTTCCCCCTTGTTACATAAATATTTGCCAATGTTTTCTAGTTTCCACTTCCACATTCATCTCTTTAACCCGCCTTGGAACTCATGTGAGTGTCGCAGTGAAGCCCAGCACCCCGCGAGTCCCTCCTCCACTGTCCTGAGGGTGCCCGCGGTGCCTCCCTGGGGCCCCTCTATGGGCACGTGCATCGGGTACAGAGCTCCACCAATTTTTCTTTCTTTCTTTCTTTTCACAAAGGCGAAGCTTTGCTGCCAAGATTTTGTTTTCATTTTGTCGCCCGCGTAGCTGTTCTCCCAGCTCTGGGGGCCAAGACGTGCAACCTGGGCCCCGGAAAGTGGGGCAGAGCCTTCCAGAGATCGCTGGGGACAAGAGGAGAATGAATGTCCTGATTCCAGCCTGGTGGCATCGCAGGCCACCGAGGGCCATAAAGCTGTTTGGGAAGCTGCTCGTTGTTTATTTCCAGCGTCTTCCCCGGTGGGGACAGCTGGGGGGAGAGGCCCTTTTCTCTGGGGGCGTGGGCCCCCTGTGGTCTGGGACGAGTGTGTCTCCTGGAACAAATGGTTCTCAGGCACAATGGCGCGATTGCTACCCTCCACAGTCACCAAGTCAGCACCGCTTTTGTTCCCCATAGTGGACAATGACAGGAGGAGGGAAAGAGACCCCTGTGGGCCCAGTTGTTGCCCCACACCCTGCACCTGTGCGGAGAGGAACACTGCCCTCAACCAGGGCCGGGAACCCTGGTGGCCCAACCCATCCCTGGACAAGAGCCTTTTCCAACGGCTCAGACGCCTCTCTCTCGTTCCCGTCCTTATTCATTCTGTGCATTTTTATAGACAGAGGGGCAAGACAGAGAGATGTATGGCAAAGATCCCCCGTGTCACGGGACTTAGAAGGACCTCAAGGACAGAGGAGTGAGACAATTACTGCTCGCAGTAGGCAATGCCTGGAGGAATCTGGGGGAGGGGGGAATCCAAGAGGGTTGCCGAGACAGAGAACCCTGGGCTCGGACAGCCATCCTGGGTGGCAGGTCTGGGAAGGCGTCTTGCCCTCCTGAACATGCTCTGCCTGGGGACAGCTTCTCCAACAGCCAGGCCTTCTGTCCCTCTAGCCTGCTGGCCCGGCTCCCTCAGGTCTCCACGCTAGAGGTGAAGCCTGGTCCTCCCCCCACCACCCTATTTCATCCAGAGGACGTGTGGCCCTGAAGTTGTCTCTCACAGTCCCTTCTGTGTGGATGCACAGTCTGTCTGCTCCCTAGTGAAGGGCAAAAATCACACCGGAGACAACCGTGCAGCCAAGAGATTTATTCACCAGCCTTTATGGCTGGTCGGAGGTAGAAGAAGTACGGGGAGAGAAGAGTCAGGGAGAGGGGAGTGTGCGAGCTCTGGACAGAGGGTGGGTGCCTGGTCGTGCCGGCTGTGGTCTTTGGAGCTGTTGTCTAAGGCAGCTGCCAATGGGCTGGAGACAGTGGGTCTGGAGCTGTCGCAGTGGCTGCCTCCTCTCAGCAGGGACAAGCTGTTGTGTCTGAGCTCCAATCAGGCAGGGACTTAAGTAGGGATTTCTTGGGGGGGTGTGTGTGCCTGAGTGACCTTTAATGCTATTGGCTCTTTGCCTGGGGAATAGGGCAACCTTTAAGCCCATTGGCTCCTGCCCAGGGAACAGGGCAACCTTTAAGTTGATTGGCTCCTGCCTGGGGAATATGAAACCAGGTTGCTTCTCATGGAAATTTCCATGGGGGAGGTGGCCTGTCGGCCCAAGCCTATCTATCACCTAGGAACGAAAGGTCTGTGTGGGCAGGCACTGCGCTCCTCTTGCCACAGTATCTCTGTCAACAAGCATGACGCCTGGCACGCGGTGCGTGCTCAGCAAATGTTGACTGGACAGATGAACAAGTGGTGTCACGGAAGAAGCACAACGAGCCAAAAGCACCAGGGGTTTGGAGCCATCAGCCCCAGTCCTTGGAGGTGTTAGTGGAAGCTGTGTGGGATTGCTTCTAGAAGAGTCTGCTCTCAGCCGGGGGCCCATCCCAGGGGTGGGCTTGGGCAGCTGACTTGGTACCAGGTGACCTCGTTTCCTTGGGCATCTCTAGGCACTTGGGATTGCTGATTGCCCCGAGGTGGCCCAGTCTCGGCTGTTCTGTTACAGAGAGGATGAGGACTCCTCCAGCATCCTGGTCCTTTTAAAAACTGAGAGAGGGAGGAGGGAATCAAACAGGTCATAGAGGGAGAGTCGGAGGAGACAGAGAGGCTGGCAGGTAGAAGCTTCTGAAGTAGCTTGCAAACCCTCGGCGATGTTGTTTGGTGCAAAACAGAGCATTCAACATCACTTACTGAATGCTGCTGGCCCTGACAAAATCAAACTGGATTGAGCAACCTGGTCCCGGACTCCATTTCTTGTCGATTGGTGGTTCTTGGGGACAGGTGACTCTTGGTTTCCTAAATAGAATCAAAAAGTTGGATCTCAGGTGTCAGGTGTCCTCACAAGCCTTTGACAAGGGCCACTCGTCAGTCTGGTGGGGAGGTTCTTTACAGGGCACCGGAATCTCTCCCCAAATGACCATTTGGATCTTTGCTCCTCCGGGACCCAAGGCGCCTGCTCTTTTACCCACTGGGTTCTGGAAAGGTGCCGAGAATTCCCAGCTGGCTTCTCTCCATGCGCACACCCCCCTGGCCGCAGCATCTGTGAGGACAGGCTAGGCTGGGCACCACGTGCAGGTGACCAAAAGGCACAGTGGCTTACAGAGACCCAGCAAACCTCCCACTCCGGCTGCACGTCCAGGGGGTGGACTGTGGGTTGAACTGTGCCGCGTTTATTCTGGGATTCAGGCGGAGGTGGGGACCTGTGGAACCTCCTGTCCTCGTGCTAGGGGGGGAAGAGCCCGGGGGGTCGTGCAGAAGCTCATCAACCTGTGTCCAAGGGCGGCGCACATCAGTCGTGCTCGCACCAGATCCATCTCAGCAGTGGCAAGTGGCCACACGGAATCCAGCAGGGCAGGGACCTGCCCTCCTGTCCCCCCTTCCCATCCGTCAGGGCAGAGCCCCAGGACTGAGAACCACCTGCGATTCAGGAGAAGTTAGGACGCTGCGTCGGATTGCGTGTTGCCTGTCCTGCTCTGAGTGCCCTTGTCTGTTTCTACTCTGAAGCCTCCTCTCTCTGCTGCCCCTCACCTGTCACTCGACACTCCACCATGTCATCTCCTGGGCGGCCACTCTTCCCTCATTCCCTGTCCTTTCTTTTTTGCATCTCTCTTTCAGTGTCACCTCCTCTGAGAAGCCCTCCTGACCTTCAGATGGTCAGGTCCTCCTGTCACGTAGCAGCCAAATTCCCTGTGATTCTTCCCCGTCTCAGCATGTGGCCACTGCCCATCTCTTTGGCTGGACTGAATATTCCCTAAGAAGCAGAAGGGTCCGCCCTGGTCGGTGATATTCCCCTTGATCCAAGAATGAGGCTCAACCCATTAAACACTCCCAGTCAATACAGATTGAATGCACGAGTCGCCAAAACCTTTTTTCTTTTTTTTTTGTACCAGGGATTGAACTCAGGGGCACTCGACCACTGGGCCACATCCCCAGCCCTGTTTTGTTTTTTATTTAGAGACAAGGTCTCACTGAGTTGCTGAGGCTGGCTTTGAACTCGCGATCCTCCTGCCTCAGCCTCCCAAGTGCTGGGATTACAGGCGTGTGCCACCGCGCCCAGCTCAAAAACCTCATTCTTTATCACAGGATATAACTTTCCTGTAAAAAAAAAAAAAAATTTTTTTAAACCCAAAATAGGTACTTCACTGTGTGCCCTCCACCTTGATACCCTCCGAAACTCGACTCCCCAGCCTAGAAACCATACAGAGCTCGCCCCACACAAACACACACCTACCAGTGCTCACACGCACTGCCGAGCGCTCTGTACACACCACGTTTCTTTTATTGTGCGCAGAATTCCCCTGTGCCTTTCTTTTATGAATTGGGCCCTTCTGTTTTATAGGCAGTTCTGTGGTACTTACTGCAAAGCCATATTATGGCCAAAGACTCTTTTTTTTTTTTTTTTTCCCTTTTTACAGTCCTGAAACACAGGCCCCCGGAGGATACTGTCGAACAGCGCAACGGCCAGTAAACCTGGCTCAGGCGGCAGCCGGACACTCCTCACAAAAGTGCATCGACGCACGTTCCCACACATTGTTATCCTTCACCTTAACAAGCACACCCAAAAAAACAGCCCTCTGGTTTCTACGGCTTGTTAGGTCTATCATCTTTTTAATTAATAGTGTTTTTCCGAAGCCGTCTGAACGGTGTCATTTCCATTATCAGAAACGCACTGCCATTAATGAATAATTTTCATTTCTGATCCCTGGTATCAAGCTAGCTGGTCTCCTGTTTCCATGCCTTCGAATGATAGCATCGTTTTCTGCCCACGATCAAATTTAATTTGGACTCTGATTATATTATGCTGTTGCGACTGAAGTGTCAATTTTTGTCAGGCAATTAGGAGCTATAACCTGTGAAGTTAAGTTTGATAGGCATTGTAATTGGATTGTTACAGTAATAGCCTGGAACGTTCCTTTCCCTCCTGCTTCTTTGATTCTTGATGCATACTCTCATCGTGAGAACAAAGACATTTGGTTATTATACAACCTCAGGATGTTTGAGACAACAAGATTGCAAGTTGAAGTTTTTGCAACGAGCGTACTTGGCTCTAACTCGAAATGTGGGACGTACAAAGTTGGAGGGACTTAGAAAAGATCTGAACAAAAGGATGACGGAGAGCATCGTGCAAGGAAAAGTTAACTCGCCTCAGAAGTCAGCTTCAAGTTCGAGGTGAAGTTGCCAAGGAAGAGGAACTGCAAAGAGCTGAGAAGCTCCCGTCTTTTCCTCTCCGCCTGCCGCCTTCCCTTCCTCTCTCTCTGTCTTCCTTTCCATCTCCTTCTCTCCCACCCTCTCCCTCTCTCTTTCTCTCTCTTCCTCCCAGCATCTATTCACAGAGCTTCTACTCTGTGCCCGGCAGTGATTCCGGTAACTGCACAAACAGAGGCAAATAGACAACTTCCCACCCTCCGGGTGACCCCGTCCCAGGGTGGCAGAGGACAGAGCAACCTGTCTGAAATCCAGACAGGCATCCTGAGAGCAGCGGAGGAAAGAGGCAGGGCAGGAAGAGCCCACGTGGGTGAGCAGGGGTGGAACTTTATTTGGGCTTCTTTGATGGTGTGATACCTGAATAGAGCTCTAAAGAAAATAAGGGACCAGGCCATGTGGACCTTTGGGGAAGGGCGTTCCAGGCAGAGGGAACAGCAAGTGCCAAAGCCTGAGCAGGGGCTCGCCCGACACATTCGAGAAGAGCCAAGAGGTCCGAGTGGCTGCAGCAGGCAGAGTAAAGGGTAGAGCAGCAGGGGACCATGACGGAGAGGCTGCTGGGCTCATGGGGAGAGAAACGACACCCCTGGCTGGCGGAGGGGAGCTGTCTGCAGGGCCAGGACGGAGGCAGCGTGGTGGAGCAGGCCGGCTGGGCTGCAGTGGGGACCACAGGGAGGGGGGCTGGAAGCAGGGCCGTGGCGGAGGCTGCGGTGTGAGGCTCACACAGGAGAGATGTCGAGGCCGACTCCAAGGCTTCCGCGGGCAGGGCTGCCGGTTGCTGGGACGAGGCCCGCGGAGTGCCCTTTGTGCGGTTCCGTGTGTGGGCGTCGTTTGGGGATCAGGATTCTGCTTTCTGCATTTTCGGCTGGAGCTTCCTCATGTGTCCGGGCGATGGAGGCCGCTGGGCTGAAGGAGCCGAAGCCCTGGGAGGTAGTGATTTGGGAATCTTCTCTAAAGAGGGAGCATCACAGGCCAGGGGACTGGAGCAGATCACGCAGGAAAGAGCGAAAATTAGGGAGGAGGTGGCTTCTGGGACCATTCCATGTAGTTGCAGTGTCTCGTGACGGGGGACAGCTCACAGTGGCATTTTCCACCTCTGGACTCCAATCTCTCAGGTGTGCGCCATTGACCGTGACCTTTATTAAAAACTGCACTGTTTGTCATCTCTCTCTGTGATCGCCCTGTACCTACCGCCCAGCCCAGTGCCAGGCCCACGGAAGACCCCAGCTGTTGAATCCACGAATGAATAATAAACCACAGAGGGAAGGCCTGGCCGGGGCGTCGTCTGACTTCCCAGTTCCACTGCGAGCATGTCGAGGGCCTGGACGGGACCCTCTGGGCCTCTGTTTCCCCACTCGGTCCTCCTGCCCCTGTTTCTACCCCTCCCGGCTGGGCCAGCAGCCTCCAGACCCCAGAGCCTCCCCCGCTTGACGTGACTCTTAGGGTCCGGCTTCGGCTCTCCAGGCTGGAGGGCAGGTGGTGGAGAGCAGGGATCCGGGGAGCAGAGCGGGGGCAGAGGTGGGGGAGGACCAAGGTGGGGGCTGCCCACGCTGGCCCTGGCTGGGGAGCAGGGGCCGCCTGCCATTGGCTGCGTGGGCTCTGGCCGCGGTGGGGGTGGGTTTGTGTCCGGTCTCCACCGCACGCCAGCCCCGGCACCTTGCCAAGCGAGTTCTCCTCTGTGGAATGGAGACAGCGGAGCCTCCCTTACATCGTGTGTGGTGACGAGTGGGGCATCAGCGTGGTCACTGGGTCTGTGCTGGCGCGAGTGCCCTCGCTCCCCGCGGCTCCTGCTCCACAGCGGAGGGGAGGCAGCCCCGGCCTCTGGCTTGGCCCAGCTTTAATGCACACCTTTCCTCCCCCAAAGACATGGCTTGGCTCTGTAGGTCCTGGGGCTGAACCAACTGTGTACTCCGAGTGAGAGAACCCAGGCCTGCCTACCAGGGGTTCCCTATGCCCCTGCAGCGTCTATGAGAGTCTGTAAAAGAGCCTGAGTAAGGTGAAATCATGGAAAGCTTCCCCGAAGAGGAGACAGAGGAACAAGGTCTTGCAGTGAGTTAAGGGGTCTAAGTCTACGCAGGTTGCTGTAACAAAAATACCGTAGACCTGGTAGTTTACAGACAATAGGAGCCTATTGCTCACTGTTTTGAAGGCTGGGAAGTCCAAGGCCATGGTTCCAGCAGATTCAGTGACAGGTGAGGACTGGTCCAGTTCATAGATGGTGCTTTATGATGTGTCCTCACACAACCAAAGGGGCCAACAAGCTCTCGTGGTCTCTTTTTAAAAGGACGGTAATCTCACTCACGAAGGCTCCACCTATGACTTGGTCACTTCCCCAAGGCCCCGCCTCTTAATCCCAACATGCTGGGGATTAGGTTTTAATCTGTTAATTTGGTGGTGGTGGTATGGGGTGAGGAACACCTGGATCACAGCAGAAAGGAGGGCTAACAGTTTGATCCAGGACCCCAGGGAGTCAGGGAGGGCCTGTCAGAGACGAGTCAGGTCAAGAGGAGGCTAGAGTGGCCTCCTACCCTCCCTTCTGCTGTGACTCGCAGCCTACGGCATGTCCAGGCTATGCCTGGCTTTGTTCAACTTTTGAGCTAAGACCAGTTTCTACCAGGGAGGTCTGCAATGGATTTGCTGATAGCAAACACCACCAAATAGTAAACATACTATCTCAAAAAAAAAAAAAAAAAAAAAAAAAAAGAATTCCACCCTCCCAATGTGTAGGCCTGTGTGACAATAAAATCATGACTATTATATCTTTAATTTCACTAATGAAAATTTGAGGGAAAAAAATTTCCTCTCTTGTTTTGTTTTTTTTTTTTTGGTACTGAGGATTGAACTCAGGGGCACTTAACCACTGAGCCACATCCCCAGCCTGTTTTATTTTTCATCTTGAGACAGGGTTTCACTAAGTTCTTTAGGGCCTCCATAAGTTGCTGAGGCTGGCCTCAAACTTGTGATACTCCAGCCTCAGCCTCCCGAGCTGCTGGCAGTATAATAGGCCTGTGCCACCCCACTGGGCTTCTCTACTGTTTTATATGTATTTTATCAGTGTGATATCCTTGATTATTGCTTGTTGACCTGCAAAGGCCAAACTACTTACTATATCTGGCCTTTTCCAGAAAAAGTTGGCTGACTGCCCACTGAAACCCTGGGAGAAGACAGCTCTTCGGTTCGGGCATCACCTGCCGTGCGGGCCAAGGACGGTGCCGGCACTTGCAGACATCCTCATGTCTTTTCAATCTTTTCTCTTGACTTTGCAAATCTCACAAATGCTGAAAGGAAGTGTTGAGAAATTAAACAGCCTTCTAAAGTCACAGGGCGGGAGGTGGCAGAGGAGGGACTTGGACCAGCCCTTCTTGCTCTAGAGCCCACCCTCTGTCAACACCGCCTGCAGCTCTCCTGGGGCCGGAGCCCAGCGACGCTAAGACATGCAGAAAAGGAACGCCGCTCTCCTCTCCTCTCGGAGACCCTGAAGCAGCCGTTCTGGGCCAAGCGCTCTGTGTGCTTCTTGGGTTTCCCGAGCCTTGGAGCTTGGCTGTCACCCACTTCGCCCTCAGCACCACTTCCTGAGCTCCCTTTAGAGACCCTTGTCAGAACAGGAGTCCTGAAGTCCCCTCTACCCACTGTAGCCAGGGCTGAGGGTGGAGGAGGGTCCGAGGCAGAGCCTTCAGTGGCACTCAGGGTGGCCATCGGGATGTTGGTGACCTTGGCCGCTGCTGGTGTCTAGCTCCCGTCACAGCTGCCAGCCCTCAGCCTGGGGTGGAAGAGGCCCCCTGCCCCCCGGCTGGGAAACAGTCCCCCACAGGACGAGAGACGCGGGTCCTGCAGTTTCCACAGTGACACGGCCAAGCCGGAATAAATGTTAGAAAACCTAATGGAAAAGGAGAAAACGCTCCCCTTACGAAAACAGATCCCAGCGCCTTGGCGGGCCTGGGCGGCGCGCGTGACAGTGGCGGTCATCTTTATCAACTCTCCATCCCACGCAGATCCCCAGCGCCTGCACGATCATCACAGCCCGGCGATCGATACCCCATCAATGGCGAGACTCCTGGGAGGATGCGCCAACCAGCCCCTTGTGAAAAGCATCTCTCTCGTTCTGGGGTTTTTTGATTGCATGAAGAGAAATATCGCCTGCTGGTTTCTTCCAAACAAGCCAAACCCTCCAGAGCCGGGGGTCTCGTCCCCCAGGGCACGGTCAGCTCTGCCAACCCGACACCCTTGCCCTCCCCTGACGAATGCAGCCCTTGAGAAGTTTTCTGGTTCTCTCTGATGCCAGAGATGTTTTAACCAGCTGGGGGCAGAATTACATTCTGGAAATTACAGGGGATGAGGGAAAAAAAAAAAAAAGTGGATATTACAAATACAGTAGTCTTTCGGATTCTGATCTTCACTATTAATGCATTATAAAACAACTTTAAAAATCCTATCAGGAGAAGTGATGTTTGAAGCCACGTTATATTTTAAAAGTGTCAGGACATGGGCAAGTTTACATTTGACAAGCAATTTAAATATTTCAATATATTTTATATCTTTAAAAAAAATTGCCAGGATCAAAACCTAGATGGAACTCTTTCATTTGGTACCTGGGTAGGAAAACATTGAGTTACAAATCTTTTTGACAATGTGGATTCTGGGTGTTGCATAACCATTTTTAATCTTCTGAAATATTTCATTGCCTGGGAAAGCAAATCAGGATCTGGTATTGTGTGCTTTTAAATTCATTTGTCTTAACACCCTTTCACTTTCTTCTTCTGCTTTGATGGTCTGATTACTTCTCTACATAAATACTAGCCTGAATTCATTCCGGGTATAAGCCTTATCTCTTTTCTCCGTGGTGATGTGGGATGCGGAGGGCTTTTTTCCCCCCTACGCTTTAAAGTGAATTTAGTAGTGAATAGTGTCTACCAGCTCAGAAAAGCCCATTTGTTTCTCCCTATAATCAGAACAGTACAGACGACGGAGCCCAGCGTTAGCTCATTTCAGGTTCAGATGCAGTGAAGATTTATTGAGCACCTACTATGTGCTAGACACCCCGTGGGAGAGAAAAGGCACACATTCCTGTCTCTCACGGCTTGCCTCACTGAGCTCATGTAACAGGGCTTGTTGCCTGTGGTAGGGAAGATGACCTGGCCCCTGGACAGGGCAGCTGGTTCCTCCAGAACCCGGTTCCTCCTCGCCTAGGACCTGGCGAGGCAGCGGTGAGCAGGGTGGGGAGAAGTCCCATCAGGTGTGGTAAGGTCCTGGAGCCTGGGGAGGGGGTGAGCAGCGTGTCCCCTGCTTCCCTTTCCTCCTGGGCCCCTCTCTGGCTTGCTGCTGGTGGCCAGGATGCAGGATGTGCTGACTCTGCTTCCGGGTCACTCTAGATCGCCCTGGAAACCTTCCCCTGTGGGCATTTTAACTCTTCCAAAATTTCCTTTGCAAATCCTTTCCTGTCTTTTTTTTTTTCTTGGCACTGTCCACAACCAAACGGTCTCGAAAGCCAGGAGAGGCCCTGCCACCCAGCTTCCCAATGCCGTGACAGAGCAAGGGGCCCCAAGGACCCACGCCTCCTGCAGCAGGCCCACCCTGAAGAGCTGCCCCAGGACACGTTAGCCAGGACAGGCCCCCCAGGTGGCTGGGGCTGAGCTGCAGACACAGGGACTCCTGGTCACCGAGCCGCAGCCTGGAAGCAGAACCGTTCCATCTGGGGACCTGCTGTAGGCAGGACGGCCACTCTTGGCAAATGAAAGCATAGGACGTCCCGTTCAGATGAACTGCAGACTAAAAAGTTGGTTTTGGACAGCTGAAATTCAACCTTAACCGGGCCACGTTCATTAGATCTGCCTACCCTGCCAAAGGGCAAGTTCTACTTCTCGGCTGCTGCCGGTGTCCTACTGGGGCTCTACTCTGATGCAAAGGGCTAGATAGATCAGCCCTCTATTGATTTATTGTTTTGGTGATGATGGCGGTGTTTATTGATCGATGGAATTTTTTTTTTTTTTTTTTTTTTTTTTTTTTTTTTTTTTTTTGTAGCACTGGGGATGGAACCCAGGTCCTTGCAAGTGCTAGGCAAGCACTGAACTATATCCCCAGCTTTTTAAATTTTATTTTGAGACTGGCTGGCCTTGAATTTGCGATCCCCCTTATTCAGCCTCCTCAGTAGCTGGGATTATAGGTGTGTGCCACCACACATGGCTGGCGCAGACTATTATTATTTTTTACTTTTTGGTACTGGGGATTTAACCCAGGGGTGCTTTATCAATGAGCTACATCCCCAGTCCTTTTTGTTTTGCAGTTTGAGGCGGGGTCTTACTAAGTTGCTCAGGGCCTCTATAAGTTGCTGAGGCTGGTCTTGAACTTGTGATCCTCCTGCCTCAGCCTCCCCAGTTGCTGGGATTACAGGCGTGCACCACCAGCATGCACCAGCTGGGTGAGAGTATTTTAATTGAAAGGATGACTTAGGGGGCTTTTATCACCCCAACCCCCCCATTTTTTCAGCACTTCAGCCCTCAAATCACTCCAGAAAAACATATAAGATCGCACTAGGCATTGGATAGTTCTATAGCTTTAAAACCAGACCCCGAGCGCCCCTGTCCAAACAGAGGGCCACTCCACATCCCTCCAGGAATTCTGGAGTCTCAAACTTGGAAATGCTGGTAGCAGCAGGTCTCTCTCCGACCAGCTCATCCCGGGGGTGCACCAGGCCTTGGCCCTTGGCTTCCCACAGCAGACCCAGCCCCGCGGTCACCACCATGACAGGCTGCATGCGCCAGAGGCCCGCGTTGCTGCGCCAGCCCTTCGGTGCGGCTGAGACGCCCGCTCTAGAGGCTCCTCCCCCCCCCTCGGGCTCCGCCCTGCAGCCCAGGACGTGGAAGCCCCGCCCACCCCAGGGCCCTCCGAGCTTCCCAGGCGACATCTCACAACTCCGCCTCTGCGGTCTCCCTGGGCTCCTCGAGGACGCGGAGCCCTCTTGTCCAGCGCCTGGCAGAGGCGGTACTGGCGCAGGTGCTCGGGGGCACTTGCCAATGACCGTGGGTACAGGAGCGCAGGAGAAGATGGCTCGTCAAAGGGGGGCGTCGCGGAGATTTTTAATGACACCATAAGACATTTTTGATAGAATCTTCCATGAAAAGTTCATGACCCCAAATTGTACGTACAGAAAAGCTTCCCCCCCCCCCAAAAATGTCCATGCAGGCCTTAAAAGCCACTGAGTGAAGGGAACAAACGCACGAGCCAGGGCGGGGACAGCGGTGCCGCACCCACTCCTGCGGGCCGAGGCGCGTGGTCCAGTGCCCCAGCGGCAGCTGCCGCGAGCAGGACTCTGGTCCACCAGGACCCCCTGCCCACAACCGCAGGCTCAGTTCACAGGTGAGGACCCTGGACATTCTCAGAGTGCCCAGGATTCTTTACCTGTGGGGGCTGCTGATTTGGGGTGAGCGCTGAGCTCTCACAACCAGAATGACCGTAGGAAGGCCGGAGGGGCACACGGAGCACCAGGTTCTCCATTCCCTGGCCACCCCGTCTCCTGCCCTCTCCACCTCGCAGTCCTGGATCCCGGCTCCCTGCTTACCCAGCAGGACGCCCCGCCCCTGCCAGCCCCTCCTCCCTGGAGACCAGCAGGTCTGGTCCTTTCTCCCCAGCCTGGTGGTCACTGGCCCAGCTCGTCGGGCTCAGCCCTGGAGGCCAACCTGTGGCAGTGGTGGCGCTGGGTGGGCTTTGCCTGGTGGCTGATGAGGTCTCCCCGCCACCTGCTCCTCCTTTCCCATCAAACCTGCTGGCCCCCAACTGTCCTCCACGAGAGCCTCTCCCTTTGTTATAGGAGGCAGGCAGAGGAAGTTTCTCCTGATTTAGTAACAACTCAGACGCACACGTGGATTAACAGGGCCAGCAGGCACCACTCCTGCCATCCTTCTGGAAGCTTCTGTGTGCCCAGCACCATGCACGGAGGCGTGGCCTGTCTCCAGGCCCCCCACCCCGTCTTTCTCTGCAGCTGAAGCTCTGACGCTGGCTGGGTGGGGCCAGGCCGCAGCTGGGGTGCTTCTCGGCCTGTTGCATGGATGCGACTCTGGGCCCTGGTTTGGTGACTCCATGTCTCTTTCCATCACGACATCCACTGCCAACCAGACTGCCCCAGCCTCCTCCTGTGTCCTCAGACTCCACCTCGCAGTCCTCTAGGAGCGTGCCTTGGCCTGCAGCCCGTGACGGCCTCCTCGCCGGGGCCCTGGGCCTGCGCTGCCCGTTACCACCCCAGGCCCTGCAGCTGTGCCGTGCCTGCCCTCCTTCCTCCGGACGGACTCCCCGCTCCTCTGTCCCCCGTCTTGTGCGTTTCATTCTGAGCCTGTCGATTCCTGTTCCATTTCCCCAGATGCTGGTGCCGCGGGCAGACCTGATGTCTCGGGGGGTCTGCCATTCCCCTCTGTGGGCTCTCGTGAGCCCACACTCCCACCCCCTGCTCTGCCTCACAGAGTGGCCTCTGTGTCCTCTGCCGAGCCTGGCAAGGGAGGTGAAGCTGACCCCCGAGAACAACCTCCTGAGACCCACGTGGAGGCTGTGGTGGAGGCCATGGCATGTAGGGGCGGAGGAGGGGGCTCAGGCCCCTCAGGGACCACTTTGCTCTTCAGAGTCACCCTGTTGGTATCTCTTTGATGTGTCAAAAACACCAGGGTCCCAGAAATGCGGCCTGGATGCAGCGGCTGCAGGCAGGAGACCCGGCATCCAGCGCACAGAAGGCCAGCTGCGTTCCAGGGAGCTGCAGGGCCAGCCGGGCAACGGCACAGTTTCCATCTCTGTCCAGGTTCCCTGGGGCTGGGCAGCCTTGATATTCTCTAGTTTTCTTTCTTTCTTTTTTTTTTTTTCTTAAAAAAGATTAAAACACGAGAAATTCAGACCAGAAGACACACCCGAGGCTTTGACTAACAGCCACAGCAGTGGTGAAGACAGAGTGCCACTAAATGAGCACCTACTATGTACCAGGAGCTCTGCACACCTGGCCCATCTAATCCTCAAAACAGGACTATGCGTGCCTTCACCCCTGTCTCGCTGGAACGTGTGGTTCTTCCACTCAGAAAGTGCACTGAGGCCTCCACAGCTCACAGACCCCTAGGAGCTCCAGTGGGTAAAGGGTCCTCATGTCACCAGGAGCCAGGGGACCTGGCTGCATCCCCCCCTCCCCCCCGGATTACACTGCAGGTCACCTAGCTCCTAAATGCACAAAGGAGAAAACACTGACTGGTAACTGACCCGATGATGCTGTTAGGACGAGAGATGTTGCGGTGGCTGTGGGGAGAACAGCCCCACGTTGAACAAGGTGATTATCTGTGGGTTACATTCGATGTCAAGTCACCCAGGATCATGTGAAATTTATATTTTGGTTCCTAAACTATTTCTCTTTAAGGTTGTGGTCGTCGGGCGTTCACAGGTAACGGGAGAAAACAAAAACCCTGCGAGGGTGTCTGTGTGGTTGAGGAGGAGGCGGGTCGTAAGCGACCCCCAGGGCCACTGGGGATCGGCCTGCGTCCCTGCTAAACACGGAAGGCGCATGGTCACGGCTGATGGGAAATCTCCTGCCCTGTGAATGTACGCGGGAATCTGAGTTTTCTTGCAGAATGAGGGGAGGGGGGTCCGCAGGTCACCCCTTCTCTCCTGCACAGGCCGGAAAGGGAGCACGGACCGGCGCGGAGCCTCAGTGAGGCCCTCAGTGAGGGGCCGGGGTCAGGGCCAGGGTCCAGCCTGCCGCCGTCTGCAGGGATTTCCCTGCAAGAAAGCCATGCATCTGCCGGTGCCTCTGCCCCAGCCCAGGAGTGTGCACAGCTCTTGCACACCTCTGTGGCTTTGTGCTCACTTCTACTCGTTTCTCAAGCCTAGCACACAACTTGCCTCTCTGGGGTTTCCTCTTTCTCTTGGGACCGGTTCCTCCACTGTCCCAAGGTCCAGAAGACAAGCTGGAATTTGACATCCATTAATAACTACCAGCGAAGAGAGGAGAGAGGAGCGAACAGGACCAACAGGGCTCCCCCCGGACTCCCATATGTGGACCACCCCCTTCCTCCCGCACATTGCTTTAAATGTCATGTCCCACTTGAACTTAAGGTTCCTACAGGCCATATGATGCCACTTCTGTGTTTCCTACTAAACATCTAACTAGAAATATTTCATTAAGAGTTCAGAACGAGGAAAAGGTCTGTCTTTCCAGGGAACCGGCAGAGTTTGTGGCTTTCAGACAATGCTAGTGATTTAGTGTTTTTGTTTCCCTTTTTTCTTTGGCCACTAGGAAACTCAGAACCTGGTGCTAAACCTGGTCACAGCAACCGTGATGAGGCTTGCTTGTTAAAATCACATTTTCTTATTTCAAGTCCTCTCTTATTAATCCTTTTTCATGTCGGCCATTCGCGCTGCCTCAAACCCTTGTGCAATTGAAAGACGCAGAGTATAAATACATCTGATGAATACATTTTAAAAATAACCTCATGGAAGAATAATACCGTGCTATTTCAGGACTCGTGTTCTAGGTTACAGATTATCTGAGCATCTGGGGTTTCCTGACTGTCAACAACGGGGATCTGAGCCTTTATATCTGAAGCCACTGTGCCCCTAGCTCGGGTCCCATTGTGTGGCAGGCGCCTGTGTCCCTGCAGGCTGCTCTGGCCTGCCTTCTGTCCCTTCACCCCTGCACGGGCCAGGGGCCAGGCTGCAGAGTGTGTCTGCCCAGGGCCCCTGCTCTCCAGAGCTCTCTCCTCAACGCCCCCGGACTCCGTGGAAGGAGGAGGCAGGGAAAAGAGGCCAGGTGGAAGCAGCAGGATGCCCTCCCTCCTCGGGAAGCTGGGTGGCATCGCTGGTTTCTTACCACCGTGCCCAGGGCCTCTCTCTTCTGCTTCTCCTCTGTGTCTTTCCCTGACTCCTCCATCCCTGTCCATCAATCACATAAAACTCTCTCTCTTCAAATGTGGAATTCCCTTTCCTCTATTTCTGGCTCAGTCCAACTCCTATTCATCCTTTAAAGCCCCAATGACATGACATCTCTTCCTGAGGAATCCCTTCTGCCCTCTCTTCTCCTCCTTCTCCTCTCCTCTTCTCTCCTTTCATTTCCTCTCCACTCCTCCCCTCCTCTTTTCCCTCCTCCCTCCCTCTTCCCACCTCTGTCTCTTTCTCTCTCCTCTCTCTCTCCGGTACTGGGTATTGAAACAAGGGCCTCCTGCATGCTAGGCTACACTACCAATAAGCCACATCCCCAGACTTTTTTATTTTTTGTTTCTTTAAATTTTGAGACAGGGTTTCACTAAGTTGCTTAGGGTTTCACTAAGTTGCTGAGGCTGGCCTTGAATTTGCAATCCTCTAGCCTCAGCCTCCCAAGTTGCTAGGATTATAGGCATGCACCACTACGCCCAACAAGAAAGCTTTCTTGTCTCCCCACACGTACACAGAGTAATTTATTCTTTATTATTATTAATATTGTGCCTGAAGAATCAATGTTTCCGGTACTTGGGTGGAGCAATCAGCCTCTGTGTGTGAGGGAGGATGAATCATGAATCTCAGCCCTGCCACTTGATGTCCTGTGACTGTGCAAGGTGTTTGACATCTCTGTGCCTGGTTTCCATGTCTGTGAGATGGGGTAACAAAAGTGCCCCCTTTATCCAAGGCTGCAGAGGCACGCAGAGCCCCTGGTGTGTGACACCTTGGTCCCGGCTGGCTCTTGTGGCCGCCTGTCTTCTCCTCGACTCTCAGGTGGGGTCTCCGACGCGTGTGCCTTGGCTTCTCTCACCCTTTGCAGAGGTGGCTTAGTGAAGTTCCCGCAAATGGCCACGGAAGGCATCACGAGGGGCAGCTGGATGATGGCCTGTGACTCCCCCTCCAGGGAGCCGTGTCTCCTGCAGGGCGAGGTCTTGTCCTTTCCTTCCAGGGACGAGGCCCAGGCTTCTCCCCACCCAGGCCCAGCACAGGAAGGAGCAGCAGGCCCCTCTGCCGACGCCCCCTCGGCCTGCCTTCAGGTCCTCCTTCCCCACCTGAAGGGCAGGCCCAGTGACAGCTCCCCCCAGGTCCAGATGCTTGTGCCCCGGCCAGGGAAATGTCCCCCACGTAGCAAATGCAGAGCTCTCCAGAGAGCAGGGCCCCCCTCAAGAGAAGAGAAGGTGCGGGCTCCCCTGAGGCCTGCAGGGAGAAGAAGGACCCTGTGGCAGGCAGCATGGAAGGAGGGGGCGTCCACACCATCCCGGAGGACAGATGGGAGTCGGCCTGGGTGTCAGAAATTTCTGAGTGAGTGAATCAACCACGGTGGTAAACAAGTTCCAAGTCTTTCTAAAGGTCCTCCATTTGACCTCCCCAGTGGGGTTCCTCCAGGGTGGGTGACTTTGGCCTTGCCTAGGGTAGGAGGGGGTCAAACTGAGGCTCAGAAAAGCCCTTGCAAACAGACCTAGGTGCAGACCCACCTGCAACTCTTACGCTTCGGAATCTACTAGATCATGTGCATTGCGATATTAGGCTCGTCCAGTGACTTGCAGCCCCTAAAATGCCCCCCCTGGTCATGATCACAATCAAAATAGCACCCGTTCCTCTCACCTGTCTTGCAAAACGTTAAAAAATCTAGAACGATTTTCCTTGAAGCGAGCTCCCTAGCGCTTCCTGCACCAGTGTCCTCAACACAGAACTTCTGGGGTCGCAGAGAGTTTCTCCTTGATGCTTCAGGATTATAAATCGTGACTTAAAACTGTTAGAGCAAGGAGCCCCCCCGGCCACCGTCAGAGCCACGGGTTTGAAGAGACGTCCTGCCTGTGCGTTTTCCACAGCTGGAACGGCTCTCTTTGGGAAGGCTCTCGATCCTGGCTGGTGTTTGGAAAACTACAATTGAATTAGTTAAAGTGTAATAAAGTGTGGGGAAATGTCGAGATATAAGAACCGAAAATAAAGATAATTTAATCATTAAAATTGGCTCTGGTTTTGAGGACATTCATTGCTATGGAGATGGTAGAGCAGATTCCAGCTTGCATTTTAATGGTGAACTTAAATAAATCTGAGTCCTGGAGAGAGAAACTGCTCGTGAAGCGAATCTGAGCTAATCAGCGAAATAGCTCCGACTTGGAGTTGAAGCCCCGTAGTCGTTTGCAGGGAAGAAGCGGAATTATCCAAGCCCTGTCTGGCTTTTGAATTTATTTTCAAGTTCTTTGATTTTTGGAGCCAAGCCCAAGCTCTCTCACCAGGCATGCGGGGCCCTCCATATTCAGGGACCTACTTCCTTTCCACGTCCCCACGGCCTGGACCATCCCTGCCCTTGGCCCATACCTCCGTCAAGGTCCATCTCGAAAGCCCCCCCACCCCCACCCCTTGCCATCTGTTGGTAGCCTTGTGCTACCTGGGAGCTCCTGGAAGGAGTAGTGTCAGGAGGTGACTAGGAGTGTGGACTGGGCGGGGGGTCAGAGCACCTGGGGGCAAGTCCCAGGTCTGACATTGCTGAGACTCAGTTTCTTCACCTGTAAAATGGGGGTAACAACAGTGGCGACTGCACTTAGGATAGGTGCCCAGGCCAGGTGCTTCCCCCTGTGCTGGGAAGCTCTTAAGTGTGCTTACAGTCCATTGCCCCGTTCTACCTCACAGACGGCCATTCGCGGACACGATTATTCGTGTTCCCGCTGGAGTTTAGCTGCTTGTGCAAGGAAAAGAGGCCTTTCTTCTCTTTGCAAACAGTAAAATGTTGAGTAAGTGAGCGTAGTCAATAGATAGATTATCTGCTCAGAGCAGCCCACAGAAGCCTGAGGACAGCAAGTAGTTTCTCCTGCATGGCTTTCACACTCTTTCTGGTACAACTCATGGTAAGGAGGACATTCAGGGTCCCTGTGTGCCTGGATGCGACATAGGCGCTATTAGTTGCATCCTCGCCTGCTGCTTCTTGAGCTAGAGTCCTGCTACAGAGGATCCCACAGGAATATTTCCAAATCACCTGGCAGTTCGAGGTGGTGCCATGTCCAGGGCAGCTCCCTCCACGCAGTGACGCGGGGACCCAGGCTCCTTTCCCCTCATGGCTCCCTGGGGGAGGTAGTGTAGGTGTGTGGGGTACAGCCTTCTCCCAAGCTTCAGAGACAATGAGAAAAATCAACGCCCCCACGGGGACACACGGTGGGGTGGGGCTGGGTAGCTCCTTCTAGGGCCCTGCTGGGGCTGGCTCCTATGGGGATCAAGAACCGCCCCTGGACATCTCTGCCTGCCTCCACGCCCAGGGACATCACGTTGGTCATGGCCATGGTGACAGCATTTGGAATACGCAGATCAAAGCTTTGCTTTGGTTTTCGGTGAGCTGGGGGAGCAGCGTGCTTCTGGCCTCTGTCCAGCGCTGGGAGGGGGACGTGAAGTCAGAAGGGCAGCTGCTGCAAGGTCCGGTCAGGACCCTGCCCTAGGAAGAGGGGCCTGCGGAGCCCCTGCCCTTCTCTGGACCCGGAGCTGGCGAGAGTGGAGCTGGGAAGGGCTTCGGGGCTTCCGACTCCAGCTCGCGGGGCCGGCCAGCTGGCCTCGGAACCCAGAAGAGGGACTTGCAGGGTTATTAGCGATTCTATTTTAACGTAGGCACGTGCCACCCCCCCCCCAGCTCTTTCAGAACGTAGGAGAAAAGAGGATGATTTTTTTCCCCCCGTAACTCGATTTGATTAGAATCGAAGCCACTTTATTTCCTCTTTTGTCATTATTAAAAATAAAAATTTCCTTCTTTGTCCGCGAGTGGTTATAGGAAACATTGTTGAATGGGATCCCAGGGCGCTGCGCATTGTTCTATGACTATTAAGGCCCAAACCGCGTTCTCATTTCCTCTCTCAGAAAATGTGGTGGCTGACTATTTTTTACTGAGTATTTTCCCAGTAAATCTCACTGCTAAATTGGCCACTTTATTCATGATGATTTCTTCAAATATATCATTCTTGTGGCACAATATGAATAATGAAGAGGAATATTTTCAAACACATAGAGGCGCTGAATAAAACTAATGGGCGAGGCTTTACACAGAGCCCAGAGGGGCTGCATCCACCCTCGGCAAGCCTTGGAGACAGACTGAGGACCGCACAGCCTGGGGACAGGGACTCTCAGCCCCAGCAGGACTTTCCCATCTTTGGCCTCCTGCATACTGGGCAGGCACTCTACCACTGAGCTACACTACGCACCTAAAATTTTTCTTAAACTGGAAAAGAGAACTAAAACTTTGTGTGGCATGGTGGCCTTGTTTTCAACACATTGATATTGAAAATTAAGATCAAGAAAGAGAAAGTGACTTGGTGATTTGTGGAAGCTAGGAGGTTGAGTGGCATTCTCTTCCACTTTCTTACCTGTCTGTGGTGTGTGTGTGTGTGTGGGGGGGTGTACACACACACACACACACACACACGTGTGCCCATGGTGTGTAAAGAGGATGGGAGATGCAAACAGTCCTAGAGGAAAAGACTCAGCAGGAGACCATGATTCCAGGGCGCAGCAGGCGCAGGGTTGAGAATGAAGACTCCAGGTCCGGCGCACCTCGTATTGGCTCCATCAGCTGCCAGGTGACCCCGAGCACGCGGGCCCCCTCTTTGACTCCCAGTTCTCTCATACACACAACAGTAAGATACAGACTCATGGCGGTAGGGCTTCTTCATAACCTTCTCCTGGGAGTTCCATGAGAAGGTGCATGGAACTCGTGCACAACTCCCGGGAGAGAGGCGGGTGATGTTAAAAATGGCGGTGGTGGGGACTGAGGGAGAGGCAAGGCTGGACGTGATGGTCTTGGTAGAGAGTAAGACAAGGGTGACGTCACCTGAGAAAGCCACACCCAGGCTCTACCATGGAAGGCGAAGGGTGTTGACTAAATATTCAAGGCTGGCAAGGTACAGTGTCAACTTGAATCCAGACCCCAGGACGCCCAGACCGACACATTTCCTACCTAGAGTAGCCACCCCTTTGGCATTCCAGAGGGACAATTCAACACACTTTTCATTATGTTTACATACCATTCCTCTCTTATAAGTTAACGGATCTTTAAAGGGTACAATCAAGAATGAATGAGTTGATTGATAAATGAGGAAACGGATGCATAAATGAATGAATGGATAAATTCTGGGAGAGATAAAATAGATATCTCTCATTAAAATTTCAGCGACCTGTTAAATGCGGGATCCCCCGAGTTTTGTCCTTCCAGCTGACCTACAAAGCAAGGAGGACGTGCCACTGTGGAAATGCCAACTCGTATCCCCATTCTCCACTCACTTATTCTGGTGGCTTTAAGAGGGTCCGTCAAGGCTGAGCCACCCAGGACTCTCTTCTCGCCCTCTTATAATCATGACACGGGACATTTGTAGAATCATGGGATGTCTTTGTTGGAAAGAGACCACAGGACCTTTTCTTCTCCTAAGGACACAAGGCCAGCACCTGGTGTGGCACCAACAACTGGGACTGGAGTCCCCATGGGTGTGATCGGAGGCAGAGGTGGGAGGATTTAAGAAAGTGATGTGTATGTTATGTGACATCTTCTACAAAGAACGCGTTAGTAGGAGTGACCTGGGGATTTACCTCGCATCTCACAGCTCTGGTGTTGAAGAGGGTTTAGAAGTCCCACTTGCACGCTCCTGTGCTTCATGATTTTTGACCATCACCCCTTCCAGGAAGCTTTCTCTGAGGGCTCCCTGCATCTCCGTCCTTGTTCAGACCAAGTTGGTCACAGCCTGGTCTGCCCTTGAACCCAGTGCATTTTTAAATAATTGCAGCATTTTCCAGAGCTGTCCATACAGATACCTCAGCAACTGAAATGGACTTCACGTGGTTTTGGTAAAAAAGAATTTCCTGGAAGGCCATGGTATGGCTCCCCGGGCTGAACTACCAGGGTTTTGAAAGGTTGGAAACTGGGGCAATTCTGGGGGCCTCTGTGGCAGGAACCACTGCTACTTGCATGTGTGAGCTTGGACCCCTTCCTCTTTGTGTCACCACACAGATTGTCTGTGCCTGCTTGCGTCACCTGCTCTTGCCTTGGCAGAGACAGCAGCGTCCCTTGGTGGGCCTGGCTTCTCATCCAAATCCCCCACGGGGAATTCATTTTCCATTTGCAGGAGAGCGGGGATAGGCAGAGAGGGCAACCGTGCTGCTCCGTCGTGCACCTGCGGACATGCGATGGGCTGTGACATCTCGGGGGACGCTGTGCGTTCCTCAGACATGGGGTCAAGCCCACAGAAGAGTGTGACCAAGAGCATGGAAGTCCTCCCCCGGCAGAAGCTGATGCTCTTTCCTTTTGTCTGTGACAGATTCCTCAGGAAACAGATGTGACGCCCCCAAAGATTGGAGAGACCAGCACCAGCCCAAGGGATCTCATCCCCCTGAACTCCTCCTGAGGCAGACATTGGACTGTGACATCCCAGTGTGACACCTTTTGGTATCTAGAACCATGGGAAGCAAAGACGGGAGCTTAGAGTTCCCAGAACTACCAAAGCGAGGCGCCTCTCTCTCTCTTTCTCTTCTCTCTCTTTCCGTCTCTCTCTTTCTCTCTCTTTATCTCTCTCTCTCTCTTCTCTCTCTCTCTCCTTTCCTTTTTCCTGCTGCTGGAAATTTATTTCAGGTCGTCATTAAAATTCTGCTCCTACCACTTGTAACAAATGACAGGAAGCCCCAGGAACGGCCGTGGAGTGCCTGTTTGTGAGAACCCGGGAAGAGCACCTTCCAACACTTGGGGCCTTCATGACTGATTTCCATCTGGTGCTCAAGTTCACAAATGAAACGAGGGGAAGCAAATGCTTCATTTCTTGACTGCGCCATGGCTGCCCGTGCTGACAGGGACTTGAAAGCAGCGAGGGCTCATAAATCAACAAAGGCTAGTTTGGCACCTCTCCATCTCCGTTCCGAACATCGGAACGACGTCCAGATGAAAGTGGGGCAGCTCGTCCTCCAGAGGCCCTGGGTGTTTGGGAACATGGGGGGGACACGTTCATCGAACAAGGAGAGAGTGTAGGTGGGCTGAGGGGAGGTGCGGGCCCCAGAGCTGGCGTGAGCAAGAGGCAGGAAACCAGATGCTGGAACCTTCAGTGGGCCTGGTTCCGAGGAGCAGGGATGGAAACTGAGTGCTGGCTGGGCAGGACAGCCTGGGGAAGACCAGCGTTGCTGCTGCGGTTTGGAGAGTTGGTCTGGGTAAAGGGCGGGGTGTGGAATTGCAGGTTAAACAGAACCAGCATCTGGAAATGGACTGGAGTCGGTAATTGGAAAATCATGGTAAGACTCTTGTGAAGAAGACAGGGTCCAGAGTTTTTGTACTTCTTTTGCCCTCTCCTCTCTCTCTCTCTCTCTCTCTCTCTCTCTCTCTCTCTCTCTCCTTCCTCCTTTCCTTCTTTTTCTTCCACGCATGCCAGGCTAGCTCTCTGCCGTTAAGCCACACCCCCAGCCTTGTTATTTTATTTTGAGTCTGGGCCTCACTGAGTGGCCCAGGCTGGCTTTGAACTTGCATTCTTCCTGCCCCAGCCTCCTGAGCAGCTGGGATTGTAGGTGTGTGCTACTGCACCTGGCACATGGTGACTTTTATACAAGAATGTACCACTTTCTTCAGAGCTATGTGTTGGGCCAGGGCCTAGGGAGTAATATTCAGGATTATTATTATTATTTTTTTTAATCTTGGAATTCTTCCCTCTATCCTGGGTCTAATTCTTTGGAACTTCTCTGGAGACTATGAAAAGTCAAGTCTGCCACCCCAAACCTGCGTCTTGCCATCTTATACATTTCTGTCGTTGCTTCCCACGTTATTGGATCAATAGAATTTCAAATTTCTTTACAGTAGAGGCTTCGGGGCAGATACTTTGTCTTAAGAGCAGAGACTATTCTCTTGCGTGAGGTTGCCAAGCCTTGTTCCCCCAAGCTCCACGGAAGGGACGTTGTGTTGGGCTAGTTCTGTTCTCTGAAGCCAGCAGTGATTTTAAGCATCCGGCATGAGGGAGGAACTAGAGTGGATGCCATTGAACTTGTTAAGGACACTCCCTCCCTGCAAGGGACTCCCAGGGACAGAGCCATCTGTGATGATAAGGGGTAGAGCTTCAGACTGGCTTGAGATTCCAAGCACACTAAAGCTCAAAGATGGGGACTTCCAGGAGGAGGTGACTTAGAGCCGGACTGGGGAGAAGCTGCATTTTAGGGAGCTGGTGATTGGAAAGGCGGGAAGACACACCGGTGTTTGCATTTTTCCCTTCCAGCCCAGAAAAAATCACATTTGCTATAATGAAGCAATGATTTTCTAAATGAATTGACTTGGGCACCGTAAGAGTTAATGTACACCTGACTCTGCCTCACTTATATCCAGCAAGGAGTTTATTCATTCACAGTTTCTAGCTGGTTGACTTTTATAAATGAAGCAATAAACACAACAATATTAAATATGCATCTCTAATATTTCTTCACATTTATTTCCATTGCCGTCTCTCTGAAGTACCCGCCGAATTCTTTGTTGAGGTTTCCACCCCCCCCCCCCTTTGTATTTGATCTTCTCTGTGCAGGAGACTTTGATTTACAGATTCCACTGTACTTGGTTAAATAAAAAAAATAAAAAATAAAAAAAACTCCAAAACAACAACAACGCCATTTCCAGCTCAGTGTGGGAGCCCTGGCTACGTTTCTTTGAACACGAGTTCTCAGCTCATTTTGAAAACTCCAAGCTGGAGACACCACAGCCTTCTGAAAACAGCTGAAGCAGGGCATAATCTGCATGGTTTGGAACACCTAAGACGAACTATTGGTTTTTAAAAAAACAATGCAGCTGCTACAGTCGTAGAGGAAATGCAATCTTGTAATTTAAACACTTAATCTTCTGATATTTTCTAATATGCAGACCATGTCCAATTTTTCTAAAAGAAAATATCAGATTAAAAAATATATATATATATACACATACATGTATATATATATATATATATATATATATATATATATAATTTGCATTTTACTATAATTAGGGAGTTTTTTTTCCTGATCCATGGAATACCCTGCACCCCTCTTTACCCTGGGGAAGTTGCTAAAAGCAGAAAAAAGGGGCTCAGAGTCTCCGTTAGTTACCATTCTGTTCAAAATGTGTCCCCACCTCGTGTAACTTGCTCATGTCATAAAATACAAAGGAAAGTACTTTTTATGCCAAATATCAGAGAAGTGCTCTCGTCTCTATACCGCACAAGTCACAGGAACGATGTGTTCATTTTAAATTCCATTCATGTAGTTTCTAATAAAAGCTATTATAAAATACAATTGTGTGGAGACAAAAAGAGAGATAATATCACTATAGCTCAATATAAAATTTAAGTAATTAAGACATGAAAACTATTACACAATTTACTACAAATGCAGCAAGAATAATAAGATGTTTAACCCCGTCCCTCCCGACTCCCCTCCGTCTCTCCCTCTTCCGCACCTAGTGCAAAAACAGGTACCGAAACGACGACGCCGAGAGGCTGTGGATGGCGTGAGGACGGCGAGACGCGGACATGGCTTTTTCTTTTCCTTTGTATGTGGAGTGAGAGGCGGCCCTTCTAGAGCGACGCGGTCTCTGCTGGGACCAACCGATCTTATCGAGAAAATGTGACATCGCCCATCCTGCTGGTCAGCCCCGCCAGGGCGCCATTAACCACTAACAAGCCACAGTGACAGTAGAAGGGCCACAGATGCCGTGGGAGCCTGACCCGAGGCCCGGCAGACCTGAGTTCAGACCCTTACCCCACACTGTCACTGCCTGCCAGTTTTGTGACACGGGGACTTTGAGGTCCACCCTTGTCCAGCATGAGCGGGCAGTCAGATGACTCCGCTGCGTTCTGTGGGTCAGGCGCTAACTGGGCACCAGGACGGCGGAGCCCGTTGCCCAGGGGCCGCATATTCTTGCTTCATGGTTGAAACAGAAACAACGCAGGTCTGGGAACGTCTCTTCTGGTTTTCCCTGGGGGGTGGCATGTGTCTGTCCCAGATCACTTAGATGGCACCAGAACGCTCACACCATGAATCAGAGAAGGGACATGTTTTCTAGATTGTCTGATTTCCTTAAAGAGAAAATGTGGTGTGAGCAGGTGTCCATTCCGTCCCCAGCACCTGCTCAATTTCACCCAGGGTGAGATTTCTGAAGGGAGGGGTCTTGGGCTGGGTGTCTGCTTCAGACAAGTATATCTCAGGAGAATACCAAGATTTTTTTCAATTGTATTTACTTTCACGATTACTTTCCATAAAAGGCAAAGATGTGGTTCTTCTCCTAGAGCAGTGATATAAATTTTCCTTTCAGAGTAAGTTTACTTCGGATACACTGCAGAGAGGAGGGCAGAGAGTCTGCTGCTCGTGTGTCCCAAACGTCACCACACTGCTGGGCGTGGAGAAGGTGCCCAGGAAATATTTGGTGAATAAGCAAACTAACTAATAGTCTGTGGATGTGGGCAACGCCCCAGGGACTGGCACTCATAACTGCTTCCTGTCACGTGCACACGTCAGAACGAGCTGCTTCTGTGCAGGTTGATGGAGGCCGAGGGTAGGATTCGTGACCCTGCTGTGGTTCCTTCTGCCTGAGCTCTCTTTAAGCACTTGAGGTCCTACTCCTGGCCTCTCCCGCTACAGAAGCACCTTTTCTGCTTCTCTGTCAACTCCTCATTCTCCAAAGTTCACTCTGGGATGTCCCAGGGGCTTGCCTCTGGAAGCCAGTGCCAGTATCTTATGCTAATTCTACACTGCAGGGTCTTCCTGAGCCCCGTGGCCTCAAATGGTAATAGGCAGAGCCTCGATTTCCACCAAGCTCATATAACTCCACCCACCCATGAGTGTCCGGGTCACCATTCTTACGAACACCATTGGGTACCTACATTGGCATCCCAAGACCCTCTTGAAGGTGCTCATGGCAGAGTGAAAGGTGACACTAGGCAGGATCCCAAGTAGTGTATGTCATGTCCAAAATGGCACCCCGGGCTCCTGTGTTACAGCCTGGAGACACAAAACCCCTACCAGGATGGGACCAAGGTGCAGGAAGGCTGACAGTGGCTTGCTCTTCCTGCTCCACGCTCCCGTGCATGACTGTGCTCTGACTCACCCAGAAAAGATGCTGCTCCTTAAAACAAATAGCCGTTGTTCCTTGGAGGCACCAGGGAGCACCAGCGTGCCAATCTACCATGTCCACAGAAGTTGGAGGGTCAGAAATACCCAGTGAGCGACATTGCCAGTTACGCCTTCTTACCGGAGGATCTTTTTTCGTGTGATTCCAATGTTGCCAGTAGAATATCTGAGAATTTAGAAAAGCATGATGAAACCCAAAATCATTTTTGATCCTATATTCCCTTATCGCTCCTTCAGGTGTTTGGGGCTATATCCATTTTTTCCCCTGTGCTTATGTAAAAATAAAGATATTTTAAAAAATGTTCAGACTATATTGCATGTTCTGCTTTGGAAACTACTAGTTCTCCTTACTACATTATATACAGTCTTTTTAATTGTTAAATATTATTGTACCCCATACCCATAATTTAAAAATATTTCTTAGTTGTCAATGGACCTATTTTATTTTTTGGGTACCAGGGATTGAACTCAGGGCACTCGACCTCTGGGCCACATCCCCAGCCCTTTTTTTTTTGTATTTTATTAGAGACAGGATCTCACTAAGTTGCTCAGTGCCTGGCCATTGCTGAGGCTGGCTTTGAACTTGCGATCCTCCTGCCTCACCTTTATTTTATTTATTAACTTATTTATATGGGGGTGCTGAGAATCAAACCCAGTGCCTCACACATGCTAGGTAAATGCTCTACCACTGAGCTATGACCCCAGCCTACAACCCATAATTTTAAAGTAATATTCTATTCCTTCTATATTTAAGCACTTATATTTTTTCTATTTATGTTTTAAACCAATGACCTCTACCCAACTTTTGCCTCCCCTTCTTCCCCCATGGGACTGAATTCACACTTGCCTGTTATTTAGCTCCCATCTTGCCACCAGGCTTTGCAGAACTATTTGGGGACACCTCTCCTCCTTTGGCCTTAGCAGCCTCTCCAGCCAGTGTCTGGTGAAATCTCCTTCGTGCAGAAGAAGCCGTGAGCGGGCAGACCCAGGTGTCCACCCCGTCCCTCGTCCTAGCTGCCTGGAGGCTGTGAGCCCATCAGGTAGGGTCTCTGACAGACACTTTTCTCATTTGTAAAATAAGCCAAAGACGGCTACCTGCCCCAGTGACATCACTATGACCACAACGTGCTGCGTTCACATCGCTAGTCTGAAGTGAGCCTGTGTTTCAGTGTGGAGTGAGTAGTTGGTTTGGAGCTACTGATCTAACTGGTGCCTGTGGGTTTTGCTTTTAGTTCCCCTGTTTCACGCAAGGTCGTGTTCTCCCTTTGATGAAGGCACGTGTTCCTAGTTCCCTCCCTCCACCTTTCAGCCCCAGGCCTTCTGTCAGCCAGGCTCTTGGCTATCTGGGCACCGGCCTCTCTTCCTTTGCACCATTTGAGTCCAACCCCCAAAGGCCAATTGTGAGCCGTAGAACCTGGCCACTGACTCTTCACCCAGGTCATGCTCTGAGTCCCCCAGTCTGGTCTACCCCCACCTCCAGTCCCTCCCATCGGTTTTGCAGGAGTAGGGACTCTGACATAGCACTGCAAGAGGAGAAGCCATGTGTTGGTGGCCATGGCTCTGCAGCCTGACCGTCTATACACCATCGTCACCTAAAACCTTCTTAGAACTGGACCCGAGCAGCCATTTTTGTTTTGACTGGGGAAAAATGACGGTGAAATCGCCGAAGGAGGAGCTCAGGGTGCTGGGACCAGAAACTACTGTCAAGCCCCTCCCGTCACAGCTCTCCAGCTGTGGTCCTCGGGCAAGTCCAGGGGTCTCTGGGTCTTACCTGTTTTATTTGTGAAATGGGAACATTAGCAAGGGAACCAACAATTTCTTGAGGTGCCTTTTAAATACAGACTTCCCCCACGTATAGGCACCTAGGAAGAGTAATAATTATATCTCAGATTGATAGGCGTGTAGAATAGGTACGAAAAATACACTTTTTTTTTTTTTTGCGCACGATCTCAACAAACCCATAAGGTGCTATATCAGCTAAGAGCCGTGCTCAGCTGTCACAACTCAAAATAACAGTGGCTCTAACAATTTAGATGCTGTTCTCCTTTCCTACCGTATGAACTCCATAGAGCTGCAGAGGTAAGTTATACTGAGGCAGTGGCCCAAAACTTTTCCAACTTTCTGCTATTCCACCCTGAGTGCCTTACTTCTGCTTTCATGGTTGCCTCATGGTTACAAAATGGCTTCTGTGCCCCTGGCCATCATGCCCACAGGCTGGGAAGCAGAGGGGAACAGGGCAAAAATGCAGGGACGAGCCTCCCAGGCTGCTTGCCGCCCCTCAGAAGCCTTTTCCCAGACCCCATCAGATGACGTCCGCCTACGTCTCTGGCCATCCCGTCTGCAGGAAGTAGTATTTGCCTGGATGCCGCTGCCCTCGGTAACGCCAGAGTTCATCGTAAGATGGGCGCGGGGTCGTAGCCATCCTGCTGTGGCGAGCCCGGCCCTAGGAGGTGCTGTCACGGACAATCTGACAGAGGAGGAAACCGCTAAGCCACTTGCCAAGGTCACCCAGCGAGGGAGTTCAAGAGTGGTTCAGGGCCAGGCCACGGCTAATCCGCACGCTCCATGAGCCTGCAAGGACAGAGCTGCGGCTCCAGGCTCAGCACTCGTCCCCACCCACCACAGCGGGGCAGCAGGGCTGGCGTCAAGGAACGTGGAGGGTGAGGTGAGACCACCCACCGGTGGGCTCCATGGTGCATGGAGATGCTCAGCAAGCCAGAGGCGCGGAGCTTGGCGCCAGCTGCACACCGTGCCACCACCCAGGCGTCCCACTGCCAGCAGACCGCCCACACACCCAGCTGCCGAGCCAGGGGACGCTCTGCCCGCCTCCTCTTCTGCTCCGCACCACCTCGCTGGGTGGTGACCCTCCCAACAGTGGAAGGCCCTCCTGGCATGGGGGACTGGCCACGTCTGGTGAATGACACAACAAACACTGCTTCCCGTTAGGTGTGCAATGACACGACTCTCTCCTGTATATCACTGAGGGGGACAAACCTGTGGCAGAGGGGCCTCGTGACCAGGCCCACCTGTGTGCATACACCTGTGTAAGTCTGGACACGCACGCATGCAGGTGTCTGAGCGTGCTGCTGTGCACGCGCGCGCATGCAGGTGTCTGAGCGTGCTGCTGTGCACGCGCGCGCATGCAGGTGTCTGAGCGCGCTGCTGTGCACGCGCGCGCATGCAGGTGTCTGAGCGTGCTGCTGTGCACACGCGCGCATGCAGGTGTCTGAGCGTGCTGCTTGAGGAAGGCAGTGTAAGAATTTCTCAAACACATGATTCAGGTTGAAGGACTTTCACATACTGGTGAAGTGGACGAGGGGAACCAGGAACATATTTGACATAAGTGATGATCACAAGGACACGTATGTGTTTTTGTTTTGAGAAAAAAAAAATAATCTCCTGCCAAGTGTTACTAAAAGACGCCAAGCAGAAGACAATCACATAATCCTGAGATGTCCATGGGGTGGCAGGGCGGGCTCCTCCCGAGATGTCCTCCGTCGGGCTTCTGCAAGACCTGTTGCTCTAGAACCCTTAGCCAGGGCATCTGGGTTGGCTCACCTGACCTTGACACTCATGGTTCCCAGAGGTGACCCAGTGAAATGCGAGGTGGTCGATCTGGTGTGGGTTTCCTTGTTTTCTGGAGACTGCCTACCCAGCAGGCAGGTGAAGGCAGAGTCCCTCCACGCCCACTGGTCCCCTTGACCAGAACCGAGGCAGGAGCCACAGGGCCCCTCCCAGGTGGGCTCTGGCCCTGGAGTGGGGGCCCTCGCTCTGCCCTCCTTGCGTGTCCATGCAGGAAGGATGGTGGAGCCTGGTGCTCCCGTCCGCTCCAGACGCAGCCCACCACAGGGTCTTTGCACTGGCTGCCCCCAGCCTGCAACTCCCCCAGGACTCCAGGTTCTCCTCGTTCCCTCAATCACATCTCTCTCAAAGGTCCCGAGCCCCCACCTCTCTCTTTTACTGTAAGAGCCCTAATTAAGGAGATAGCTAAGATGGCGGCTAGCTGAGAGCCATAAAGGTGTTCAAGTTTTTTCACCTGATATTCATGCATTTATCTAAGAATCTTTTTATGCCCGTGAACACTGCGTGACGCACCTGTAAGCTCGAGCTGTTAGCACGTGTCCTTGTTAAGGCAAAAAGTATTTAACCGGGTGGGGGTTAGTTAGAGTGTGGTTGGAGTTGGAGAGGTTGTTGGAGCCGGAGAGAGGTTAGAAGAGAGAAGAATCAAAGAACTATTTCATTTCCATCCTGCCTCCGATTTTTCTCTCCCGCCGCGTCGTTGCTGCAAGCAGCAATCGCTACAGGCGGCGACATTTTACCTTTTCTACAGACAATGTTGATGCACACATTGTGTATGAGTATGTTATATAAAACACGTATTGTACACCCTCACACACACGTGGCCATGTGCTGCCTACAGCAGGGTGCTTTCTGAGAAATGTGTTGCTGGGTGACTTTGTCCACGTTTGACCATCCCAGAGTTCACTTACACAGACTGGTTGGTACAAGTCACCGTCTCAACTTGATTTCGCCCAGAGACATGTGAGGTGGCGGACCTTCAGGTACCTCCTCCTCTAGCAGAAGGAGTGCCCTCTCAAATGGTGGTGGTGGTCTATTATCGCTATCGAGTAGCACGTGCTGTGCACGATTGCACATGCTATACTTTTACACAACTGACATTGCAGTGGGTGTGTTTACACCAGCATCGCCACAGAGGTGCGGGCGGGATCATTGTGCTAGGTCATTGCAATGCCAGAGATGTCACTAGGTGATAGGAACTTTTCATCGTACAGGACCGTCATCGTGGAATGATTACACACACATGTGTGTGATATCTAAACACACACGTCTACCCACCTGTGCGTTCCCAGGTCCATTTATTTTCTGTCTCTCCCCTAGAATGTCAGCTCCACGGGGTTTGAATTTTGGTGTAGTTACTAGCAACACCTGGCACCTAAAAGTGGCCCAGTAAGTCTCTGTTGATGAATTTATGAATATTTTAATAAGCATGATTCCCAGATAGAGTTAAACTGATTATGGCCAACTAGCGTTACACCACCTCCAGGAGTGAACAGCCACATCCTGCTGTCTCTTCCTGAGTCAGGAAAACCTGTCCCTGCCGGAGGACTCCTCCGATGGGGACAGTACCCACCAGCATAGATGTCACCTTGGTGTCACAAATGCGTCTGCCTTGCCTCTTCATGGGACTGTTGGCAGCCAGCTCCTCGGAGTCTGGGGCCTTCCCAGGCCGCTGACTCCTTCCTGATGGTGCGTCTGCGGTCAGGGCTGCGGCTCATCTCTACACGACCCTCCTGCTTCTCGTGCAGTTTGGCCCGAAGGTCACGTTCACTCTGTGTGTGCGACGGGCTAGGCACGGTACAGAGAGCACGCGGGCACTCACTTTGCTACTTTATCTCTTTTTTTGTACTGGGCATCGAATCCAGAGGCACTTAACTTCTGAGCCACATCCCCAGCCCTTTATATTTTTTCAGACAGGGTCTCACTAAGTTGCTCAGGATCTTGCTAAGTTGCCACAGGTGGTTTTGAACTCGGGAACCTCCTGACTCAGCCTCCCAAGCCACTGGGATTACAGGCGTGCATCACCAGGCCTGCCTCTTCCATTCTTTCTTTAAGTCACAAACTATAAAACCAAAGCTTTCCTTTCAACTCTGTAAATTGTGTGTATGTGCATGTGTGTGTGTGTGTGTGTGGGGTGTGTGTGTGTGTTGCCTCCAGAGAGTTATTTATATACAAACCACAACTGAAACCAGAAGTTCAAGAAACGATACTCACCTTTCCTATGTGAAAAGTCCTTTGATATTTTCAATGCTACTTAATGTTTTTTTTTTTTTTTTTTTTTTTTTTTTTTTTTTAAAGCTTGCTAGTCACATCCACTGATCCCAGGGTTGACATACCATGGTCCTTAGGTCAAGTCCAGGCTGCCACCTGCTCTTGTTAGTAGTTTCCATTGGATCCCAGACATATATTTGTTTATGCATTAGCTACAGCTGCTTTCCTGCTCCAAAAGAGAGCTTCAACACACAGGGACCCTTATGCCTGCAAAAGGTAAATTACCATCATCCTATTAAAAGGAAATCCCCCCCCCAAAAAAATCAAGTTTGCCAATGTTTGCCCTGAAATGGCTTCAGATTCACAAATCAAAAAACACTGCATTGAAACACTGTATTGGCCCATGTTCTCTGACAAGATGGGGGTCGGTCTCTGACCCAGAATCGAGCTCTTTTCCTGGAGGTGTGAACGTGGTGAAGGTCTGTTAGTCAAAGGAAAGGTGCATAAGTCAGATGTCTAACTTTTTCTTAAAAGTTTCTTTTTATTTTGTACCTTTATTTTATTTATTCATTGTTATGTGGTGCTGAGGATTGAACCCTGCACCTTGCAGGTGGTAGGTGAGCGCTCAACCACTGAGCCACAGTCCCGGCCCCTTGAAAGTTTCTTATTGGTGACTTTGGAAGGACTGCGTCGGCCTTGCTCAAGACGACGCTGCCGAGGAGGATTCTGAACGGGGTGCCGCTGTGTGGACAGTCAGTGGCAGGTTGTTTCAATTTAAGTTCCCATGACCAACACGGGCTGTGCTGTCTAGGCGGGTTCAGCCGGGAACCCTGACTACCGCACTGAAATGCGCTCCTGCGCCACAGACCTGCAGCCTTGGAAGTGGCTCCTGAGACTCACACGCAGCTACCCAGAGCATAAGACTCCTGTGGAGCGTGGGCTGGGTCTAGTGACTGTCACCTGGTCGACAGAGGACAGCAAAGGCAATGGCAGGTCATGCCAGGGATTAGGGTGCAGAGGAGTTTGACTTTGGTCTCCCTCTCTTTCCCTTATAGGCTCACTTAGGAGTGGCCCTGGTGTGAGCTGCCCCATGGACAATCCCTGGTGGCAAGGAACTGAGCCCCTGAGTAGGGGACCCCAGCTAAGCCATGTCTACATTTCTAACCCTATAGAGGTTGTGAAGTGACCCATGTGCGGTACTTTCTGTGACCAGTTTTGGATAAATTTGTTATGTAGCAATAACAACTCTGGTTCCTTGTGATTTGTGTTTCTGGAATCCCTGTCAATCAACAGACACATCTTCAGCCCCTGCTCGGTGCTCAGTTCCGTGAAAGGCGCAGCTACCCAGAGCACAAGACCCCTGTCCCCAGGGAGCTCGCCGTCTGGTGAGCGGGCAAACATCACAACCCCACTTGCTTCCCTAATCACACAGGCGGATTTTTAGTCATCTGCCCTCCATCCAAGATGGTGCCCAACGGTGTATTTACTTATTCCCCTCTGCTAATGTGGCTTCTCCGATTTTCCATAGATGTTCATGGCATGGATCCCATCTTGACTGTCCAGCTCAGAAATGCTTCATCAAAGTGGGGAACAAGGAGGCCTCTCGAGATGGCCTTGGACTTCTGTGGTCTAACTCCCTGAAGCCGCGTGCTGGTTCAAAAGGAGCTCCCTGAGCAAGGCCCCACATTACCGCAGATAATTTGGTTTCTGAAAGTCGAAATTGAACCAGATGGCTTTTTAAGAAAACAGGACACACATCAGATTCCAATTATATTAAAATGATGACCCAATTTAGGAAAACACAAAGTGTCATAAAAAAATGTTTAAATAAACAAAATCTGCATATTTATGAAACCATAATATTCGCCGGGTCCTCTCCTCGCTCTGGATAATGAATTTCTGAACTAGACGGATCCCATTCCAAACTTGCCGCCGGTTCCCGGCTTGGAGAAGCCTGCGGTACTATTTGGAATTGCAGACTCGGAAGGAAAAAAAAAAAAAAAAAAAAAAATATTTAGCATGTGCTTCGGCAGCCAACTCAGGGAAAGGAAAGGTCGGCTCTGTGCGCATGTGATACATCCGATTCAGATGCGACCAGGAAGCGTCCGGGCGCCCGGCTCTGTTGGCTGATCACTCCGACACCTCTCTCTGGCGGCAGTCACTGTCACCCGCAAACCTCCACCGCCACGGCAGACCCGGTGCCGCGGGGTTGGCAGGGAGCGCTTCAGATTTATCTATTTATTTTTCCAGATAAATTAAAAACTCAGGGGGCACTTAAAATAAATTAGCAACTGCTCCTGACGGCGTCTTGCTCGCGGTGTGGCACGCTCGCGATTTTGGCAAGGGCTGCGTCGCCTGCCTCACCATCTTTTCCCACCAAGCACAAACTGCTAACGCAACAGTGTGCTCCTGTGAACCGTCGTGTCCCTGCAGCAGCTATTAACCCAGGCAAGGGTGAGCCGGGGGAGGCCGCCGTCCCCCAGGGCTCTCAGGGTCGCGCTCTCTCTAGGGCACCTCTGCGAGACTCTTTGAGGCCAGGGAAGAAGGCCAGTTTGTCCCCAGTGGTACTGGAACGTACTGGAACGCTGGCATGAAATGCTTTGGGGTGGAGCTTCTTGTCACCTCTCCCAGGCAGTGCATTTCCTTTTATTTTACAAGTGGCATTTATTTTTTTTTTAGAGAATTGTTTTTTTCCCCATAGAATGACGGGCACCTCACTTTCTCTGCATTGTACGTGTGAATTGAATTGACGATTATTTGCTGAGCTGCGTATGTGCCTGTTGCAGAAGACTGGCTGAGACCAGAGACAGCACGGTCCCTGTCTTGCTGGGGTGGCATTCCTGCTGCATGTCAGCAGTAGCAGCGCAGCCTCAGGTTGGCCATCACTGTGCAGCACCCAGGGACACAGAAGCCAGCACCGAGGACCCAAAGGGCACGAGAGGCTGTTCCGAACGTTGCTCGGTGGAATGGGCCAAGTGGGGACATCCAGTGTGACAGCTCAGGGCCGCAGTGCTCTCTTCCTCCACAGGCAGTTGCTCCAATGACCAAACCAGCATCTGCACCTGTCGGTCCCTCAGAGGGACCTCAGGAACCAAGACTGCGGAGCCTCCTTCTGCTGTTCTCAGCTAAATAGCTAATTTGAGCTTTTAGTTCTCCTATCCTTCAAGTAAAATGAAGTCCTCCTTCCCTCCCTCCTTCCCTCCTTCCCTCCTTCCATCCGTCCTTCCTTCCTTTCTTCCTTTATCTCTCCCTCCCTCTCTCCCTCCCTTCCCCTTTCTTTCCTTTCCTTTTTTTGGTCTATAAGGAAAAAAAATAGTTACTAATCTGGATAATATTAAATGAGAAAAGGGTTTTCACTCCCCTTCATGATGCGATATTCGTTTATATTAATTGCCACCTCCCAATAACATCTTCCACATTCATCATCTTTGTGAGCAAAGAATTAGATGCACATTTAAGAATCTAAAATGCCTTTTAAATGCACTGTAGGATAGAACACTCGTTCTATTATTATATTCGAGAATCATTCCTTTTAGGTGAGTAGCTTTTATCGAAAGGGCCTATTTTTTTTTAATTAATAAATTTGCTGTCGGAGATGTCCTTTGTTAGGAGAACCTGTGTCACTTCCTGAGTATCCTCAGATGATAATGTCAGGGGCTCCTTAGTTTTTGACAATTTTGTTGGCGGCGTCTAATTTTATCACAATGTAGCACCCTCCAGAAAATTATTTTAAAGTGCTTGTTTCTCATAGCTTTTTCTTCTACTTTTTAAATTCTGGATTCTTTTTTTTTTTTTTCCTCTGAGTCGTGACAGGGTTGGAGGGAGGTACTAATTGTCTCTTTGCCAGAGTTTAAGTGCAACATTTTTCATTAGAATTGAGCAAATGTTCATCTTAAAATAGACTGACTCCGAGACGGGTCAAGCTGTGCCCTTTCCCTCTTCCCACCTAAATGCATTAGAGTCGGGGCTTTTTATTCCCAGATCTGTGTTGCTTCTTATCCTTGGACTTAATTTAGTGTAAGACTAATATGATGACTGCCTCTCCATTTATCTCTCTCTCTCTGGCTTTAATAAAATTAGAATTAATCTAATACAATGCAATCTCTTGATTTTTTTTTTTTTGTCAAGCATAGAAATGCCAAATACAACAATATGCTTTGATTTTTTTTTTGCCAGTGGTAAACTATTGTGCAAAATAATTATATAATACGCAAGAACATCTGGTCTTTTGAACTGTAGTCACTGCTGAATTTAAACATTGTACGCATTTGACAAAATTAAAGGAGTTTATTCTTTGTTTTTCCTGGGCTTTAAATAGCAAGCCACAAATAGTACTTAGAGTTATCGCTTCTGGTTCATTTTGAATGTTGTGTAGGGAAACTCATTCTGCATTCCCTAAGACTTTCGGATACCGGGGGTCTATGAAATGTGGGCTCAAGGTTATAATGCATCGTAGTACGTTGTTAAAACAATGACCCAAGTCAAATTAAAAGGGGGAGAGCCTATTAAATGCTTTCCTCTCTTTTTACCCACAACAATTTCTAAATGCCACTAGACAATTAGGGCAATTTTGCTATCTTTTGTAGAGTAAAGTAATTAAAATTATTACTGCCACTTTTGTAATAAACTCGTGTGACTTTAAAAGTCGGTCCCAGCTCTCTTTCATGATGGAGACATCATACAATCTGTAATTGTGCTATTAAGGAAGAGAGAGCTAATCTTTTGCATTTGAAGTAAGCCTTCATCATCAGCCCAACAAAGCCAGACAGATCAGAAAAGAAGCAGAGAGAGCGTTTAAGGAAATTAGTACAAGTGTCAGTTAAAAGGTAAAAATTAATGCACTTATTATTGAAATATGGTTGAAACCTACGTTCTTTTCATTTCTTTGATATTTCTAAGGCATAAAACATTCAATTAACTTTCCATTGTGTTTGGGGGAGAAAGGCAGAGGGCTGTCAGAGCAGTGCTCGGGGCGTGGGTGGCGATGGGTGAAAGATAGAAGAGGACATGCTCGGGGGTCCCGGAGCTGGAGGCTAAGACCACTGCCACAGAGAGGCCTCTGCCATGGAGCCTGTGTCCCTGAGGATCCCAAGGGACGATAGGCGCTCTGTTCCGTTTAACCGGGAGATTTAGAAGTCAGCCCGTTCAATTCTTCACTTATAACCACAGACAAGGGACGATCAGAGACCAGAGTTGTCCTGAGGCTTAGAGAGTGGACTCCCTCTTCATTCATGAGGACAACAACAGATATATACATATCATAGAACGGCTGAAAAGAGAAGTGACTGTTTGTGGGTATTTAGATGATAAGAGAAACTTTCCCTTTTGACTGCATTTTCTCCAAATTTCTACTTTGTGTATTGACGATTACAGTGATTGTAACTAGAGAAAAAATAAAACAAAGTAGATTTGGGATAAGAAGCAGTACTGGGTGGAGGGAGGAAGACAACTATGGACTTTGGGGTCAGAATGATTAGTGAATCATGAGTAATCAGTGTCCAAATGCTGTGTGACCTTGAACAGGTAGCTTCACATCTCTGAGATAATATTCTCTTCCTTTATATGGCAGGGATGTGGTTATCTGCTTGTTAGTGGCTATAAATATGAAAATGCTCCACCCAAAGTACACATAGCAGACACTCAGCAAGTGTTCAGATTTTTTTTTTCACCCTGGCACTGCCCCTTTATGACCCCTTTAAACATGAAAGACAAATCAACGAGTATTATCTGGCATTAAAAGACAGTAAGATCCGTATTCAATGGAACTCTTTCCTGCTCCTCCATAGGCACCTCTTTTCAGGGCCAAGTGTTTTATTTTGCTTTGAAATTTTTCAAGTTTATTCAGTAGGGTAGATTTACAAGGCTACTCTCAGAATATCAAAACTCCTTAGCTGAACAATCATTATTTGACAATTGCAATTCAAGAATTTTTTAAATTGTATAATGAATCAATCTTCCCAAATTGTATGCATGTCAAATTGTGATCAACTTGCTGTGAAAATGTTGGGCAAAAGAAGGCCTAATGTTTAAAGTGGAAATTACGGGATCACACACACTAATTTGTCTCTATCATTAATGAAACATTGTTTTATTGCCCTGAGAAAAAAGACTCTCGCACATATTATAAAACACATTTTCATGGAGCAATACTCTTGAAATGATTTCCTGCCATCTCTCACTGAGAATAAGAGCTTTGCGTCCTTGAATCTTGGCCCAGTGAGGGGCACACACAGGTACCTTGTAAACATTTCAAGTGAGAGGAAGCAGGTATATTTTCTACACCGTAACTTGTCATGGTGTGGGGCTACTGACTTTCTTCTGTTTGTTTGTTTTGTTGCTACTGCCCGGGCTCATGCGCTCCACCACCAAGCCTCACCCCCAGCCCATGCTAATTCCTTTTGGGGGAAGGATCTATTCCAACCTGTGCACATCACTCTTGGGTTCAGAAAGGTTCCCAGGAAATGGGGTGATAGAAGGTGCATTCTACGAGGCAGGCTCCCTTCCAACCCAGTAAGTTCAGAAATCCTTCCCCAAGGAAAGAAAAGTCCCTTGCAACATTTGTGTTACTTTGTAGCCAACTCTACCCTAGCACTTAAGGAAAATAACTCAGTTAATAAAATCCCAAATCACCAATGTGATTATTATTCTTATTAACATGCACATGATAGGAGTTAGTGCCAAAAGGACAGATTGCTGTTTTCGCAAAAGTAACAAATCAAACAATGAAGGTGACAGTCACTATCACCTTAAGTCCTAGAGTGGTGGGCTACTCACGGTTTTCCTTCCCCTCTGTGCAGATGGCCGGGGCTGCTGTTTTTGGTAGAAACACAGCAGACTACAATCAGGAATATGGAACTAACTGCTGAAAGAATGCACGCTCCTGTCCTTGGGGACTTTTCTAATTCCAGCTCTGCTCTGAAAGGACGGGGCGGGAGGTGGAAGAATTGAAGGTGCTGGAGAATGGGGAGAGGGGGAGGGACCCTCTGAGCCCCCCCCACCCCCAGCGGACGTGGGAGGATGAAGGGGCTCTGAAAAACCACCTCCAGTCCAAGGGGAGACTCTGCCTTGTGGACCTCTAGAACCGAAAGGAGGGAAGACAGTAGAAATGAAAGGAAGCGCAGGGGATGCTGGGAACAAGTCCTGAATGCATGGCCCCTGGTTCGCAAGTCCTCTCCCATCCGCTGCTGCACGGGCTCCTTGGTCCTTCCCCTTGAGGTCAGCAGGACTGGCCATCTGAGATTCCCAATTTAGACACAAAGGGCAGAGAGGTGACTGGTCCTTGCCCAAGGTTAAGTATCAATAACTTGAACGAGTCTTTTATGGTCTGAAAGAGAATTTCACCTTCCCCCAACCCCCTCTCCTGCATCCAGTACCCAAAGCATCGAAAAGCCTAGAATGTCAGAGGCTGCAGCCCTCTTGGAGATGTCTCGTTCAAACGGCCCCAGATGGTTACTCTAGATAAAACTAGGATCAGCTCCCCAGCCCCCTCCCCAAAGGACTATACAACTCAACGTGTGTTATCACCTCTAGTGCTTGTTCGTGTTTTTCCGGCGGAAACAGCTTTGCATGTGTTCTTGCATTTGATCCACAAAGGCTCCGAGGGAGACCAAGGTAGCATCCAGCCATGGCTTCTGCCTTTACCAGCTCTGTGATTCGGGAAGTAGCTGGGCCTCCCTGTGACTCGGCTTCCTCTCCTATGCAGTGAAGTTCCACCTCACCCGGTGCTGATGAGAACCGTGCACCTGCCTGGATCCTGAGCCAACTCACTGGCAGCCAGTAGGTGCTTGGTGCCAGGCATCCGTGTCATTGTCATCACTGTGACCATGGGCGGGGCAGGTTTAAATAGCCCCATGACATATGTGGGCTAGAAGAGGGGAGGGTAAGATTCCTGTTCACAGTGACTCCAGGAGTCAGGAGCCTGGGCAGTGCCCCTGTTTCTTAGTGCTAAACCAGAGTTTGTTCATGGAACCAAGCGCTGACATTGAAAGCCTTGGTGGTGGTGGAGGGTCCAGATACTCTTGGGAGGGGACCAAGGTGCTAGGCAAGCCAGTAAGAATAGTGATGGGGCGCTTGGGCTTTTCCTCCTCCACCCAGCTTCTTCCTGGCAACATCCTTGGACTCCCCCCCCCCCCCCCCCCCCCCCCCCCCCCCCCCCCCCCCCCCCCCCCCCCCCCCCCCCCCCCCCCCCCCCCCCCCCCCCCCCCCCCCCCCCCCCCCCCCCCCCCCCCCCCCCCCCCCCCCCCCCCCCCCCCCCCCCCCCCCCCCCCCCCCCCCCCCCCCCCCCCCCCCCCCCCCCCCCCCCCCCCCCCCCCCCCCCCCCCCCCCCCCCCCCCCCCCCCCCCCCCCCCCCCCCCCCCCCCCCCCCCCCCCCCCCCCCCCCCCCCCCCCCCCCCCCCCCCCCCCCCCCCCCCCCCCCCCCCCCCCCCCCCCCCCCCCCCCCCCCCCCCCCCCCCCCCCCCCCCCCCCCCCCCCCCCCCCCCCCCCCCCCCCCCCCCCCCCCCCCCCCCCCCCCCCCCCCCCCCCCCCCCCCCCCCCCCCCCCCCCCCCCCCCCCCCCCCCCCCCCCCCCCCCCCCCCCCCCCCCCCCCCCCCCCCCCCCCCCCCCCCCCCCCCCCCCCCCCCCCCCCCCCCCCCCCCCCCCCCCCCCCCCCCCCCCCCCCCCCCCCCCCCCCCCCCCCCCCCCCCCCCCCCCCCCCCCCCCCCCCCCCCCCCCCCCCCCCCCCCCCCCCCCCCCCCCCCCCCCCCCCCCCCCCCCCCCCCCCCCCCCCCCCCCCCCCCCCCCCCCCCCCCCCCCCCCCCCCCCCCCCCCCCCCCCCCCCCCCCCCCCCCCCCCCCCCCCCCCCCCCCCCCCCCCCCCCCCCCCCCCCCCCCCCCCCCCCCCCCCCCCCCCCCCCCCCCCCCCCCCCCCCCCCCCCCCCCCCCCCCCCCCCCCCCCCCCCCCCCCCCCCCCCCCCCCCCCCCCCCCCCCCCCCCCCCCCCCCCCCCCCCCCCCCCCCCCCCCCCCCCCCCCCCCCCCCCCCCCCCCCCCCCCCCCCCCCCCCCCCCCCCCCCCCCCCCCCCCCCCCCCCCCCCCCCCCCCCCCCCCCCCCCCCCCCCCCCCCCCCCCCCCCCCCCCCCCCCCCCCCTGGGATTGAATGTCCAAGGAACATGCTCTCTTATTCCCTCTGGATATGTGAGGCTGCGCAGGCATCAAAAGGCCCAAGCAGGTATGAAAATATAAAAGATCAACGGCTCAGCCTCAGTGCTGCAGGACAGGATGGGGCAACAGGAGACCGCAGAAGATGGAGGGTCACGGGGGACAGAAAAAAGCTGGGAGTCCAAACACACAAGAGGAACAGATGTAGGGCAGCACCACTGGCACGGTGGGCTGGGTCATGTGGGTGCGGCCAGGCCCCCAGTTGGAGGTGGGCAGCCTTCAGCCCCTTAGCAAGGACATCAGAGCACACACAGCCCTTTCCTGTCCTGCATGAGTCCAGCTTGTGATTCTAATCCAAGAAAAACGGAATTATTCCCCACCCTTCCTCCTCTCCCTTGTGCCCAGCAAAATGTGCATTGGCCTTGGACCTGAGGCCAGAGCTCAGGGGTTTAAGTTCTGGCTCCCATATCTGCTTGCTGAGTGATCTCGGCCAACCCGGTGTCTCTAGGTCTCAATTTTTTTTCATCTGTCAAATGGGCCAGAAGGGCAGAACCGTGAGCGCCGGGCACCCCATCCAGTAGCCCATCACACACGGATTGTTGGGATGAGTTGGGTGGTCGCGACTCTTTCCCGTTAGCACTGCTGGGTGTTCAGGATTGAAACAACATTGCTGCCGGACCACCCTGTTCCTGGAGGCCCTCTGTGCCTCTTTGCCTCTCGCAGAGAAACAGCAGACGGTGCATGATCAAGAACCTGTAGGCCGCACATTTCTTCCCTTCTAGAGAGACAGCTCAGGCGCCCCGTCTCTGTTTGCTTAGAAGCCATGAGGGATGAGCTGGGGGACTTGGAAGAGATCTCTGTGACTCAGTTTCCTTGTCATCTGGGTGGAGGGAGCCCATTCAGTCCTCTAGTGTGGATATGATCAGTGATTAAGGGTGTGAGGCCATTTGTCGTTTGTGGGGTCTGACCCAGGGCAAGTTCCCCATGAGTGCTGTTAGTTGTTTTGATCATTAGAAATTATATTTAAAAGTGGGCAAAGCTCTACATATTAAGCCCTCAATAAGTGACTGAGAGGTAAATGACACTTCCCACCATTGTCCCCATGCTTAGATCTCTGTCCACACCACACTCTGCACCTGGACCTTCGTCTTGACTCCTTTCCCGGGATCCTGCCATCAGCAAGTATACCACGCAGGTCCCCAGCTGAGACCCAGAACCTGTGAAGCCCAAAGTCTCTGGCTCCAAGCCTTGCTTTCTGCCACTTCTCCATGCCATCCGTCACGTCAACAAGATGTTTTCCAACGATGAAGAGAAAAAGAAAGAAAACTAAAAAACAGGCCGGGAGCCACGGCGCATGCCTGTAATCCCAGTGGCTGGGGAGGCTGAGGCAGGAGGATCGTGAGTTCAAAGCCAGCCTCAGCAATGGCGAGGCACTTAGCAGCTCAGTGAGACCCTGTCTCTAATAAAATACAAAAAAGGGCTGGGGATGTGGCCCAGTGGGTGAGTGCCCCTGAGTTCAATCCCTGATACCCACTCCGCCACCACCAAAAAAAAAAAAAAAAAAAAAAAAAAAAAAAAAAGAAAGAAAGAAAAGAAATACAGAAAAACAAAACAGAGAAAGAGCAAGACCGTGATTCCTTTTCCTCCTGTTCAAGAAGAAGCTCAATACCCAGCCCAGGGCTTTGTCATCTGCATTTCCATTAACTTAATGTTTTTTTGGAGCAGAGGGGACAGGGAAATGGACTTTAAAATGTCTAGCTCCTGTATGGCTGTGTGTCATCTTCTATAGCTTTTCATCATCTTAATGCTTAGAGTTCTTAGAAAGAAGATTTCTTTTCTTTTCTTTTCTTTTTTTTTTTTTTTTTTTTTTTTTTTTTAAGATTCAGAAATACAAAGCAGCTATTTTGGGGGTAGACTCCACAGCCATTGTATGAGTAGCTATCTCTACCAGCTTTTCTAGGAAAGTTACTGTATTAATGCAGATTGCAACCAGATCTGTTTGGGAGACACTCCCACTGAATTTCTTTTGTCTTTGTTTTCTTCTCTATTTTATCTTCACTGATAGCTTTGATAACAGGACACGGCCTGCCCTTCTGATTCAAATCAATATCATTTTGCATCTGTTCTGAGAGGCGGATGACAAATCCCCATTTCAAAACAAATTATCAAATATTTTAAGAAGTCAGATTTAAGATTGCTCTTTAGTCTTTTAAAATTTTAAGAATTGAACTGTGACAAACGATCTACTTGGCAGGAATTCTTTTTAAAAACAAGTTGATCTGATGGAACACACGGTCCCCTCCTTCTGCTCACAAAAGCTTCCATATCTGCTTAATTTTACAACAATTTTCAGGATCAGGTTTAAGCCCTTCTAGGCCCTTTTCTACCAAATGTAAAAATCACAGAAGAAAGTGAGCTACACATTTCATTTTGAAGATTGAGTGTTAATGTTCTAAAGAATATTTGAAGAGCATCTTTTAGGCTAGAGGTCAGATGTTTCTCCTTGTGCGGGGGTTTGGTTCATGCCCCTTTGCAAAAAAGCTATTTTCAGTTTCCCGAATTTAGCACAGGTTTTTCTGTAAAAAATCTAAAGTAAGTAGAAGATTTACCTGGCATCTGCTCTGGGACCCAAGTTAAGCCATATCATAAGTTAGTTTCCTGTGGTTGCTTTTAACTGTGGGAATGATCTCAGTGCTGCCCTGTAATTTTGGTCTGCTCCGTGGCAAAGGAATACCTTTCTCACAAACTGCTCTGACATTCTCCTTATTTCTTCCTCACTCCATTGTCTGTGCTGAGTTACTCAATTCAGACTGCTATGCAAGCAGAAAACGAAGAAATCGTAGGTATGACATTTGCTTTTAAGAAGCAAAATTTGCTTTTTCCAAGTCCATTTCCCCCTCAAGAAGAAGTATCAGAATGAGAAATACCAGTGAGTCTATTGTGTAAGAGGAGAGTCTTCCTAGATTTTTGCTCCATTTATTGAAAACTCCACCTTTGCCTCAGGTTCTAATTTATATCGCAATTCACACATTGTACAGTAAACATAATGTAAAGTTTTCGAAGCTTAATTAACAGCTACAGGATAATGGCAGGCCAAGATTTTAGAGGCATTTAAGTTGGGCTAAAAAAAAAAAAAAAAAAAAAAAAAAAAAAGAGGTGGGAACTTGCAGGAAGCTGGGAACTTGAACCTCTTTAAACAATAGACCCCGCAGGACCCAGGACTGTGGCTTTCCTTTGGCCACCAGAACCCACACAGCTGCCTACTCACCCTCTTAGACCAGGGCACCTCTTGAAGGAGTGCTTCTTTGGAACTCTTATTCATTTAGGGAGACAAGCTAGCAGTAATAATGATAATGATCATAATAAAATCTATGGCATTTAATCAAAGGTTTGGAAATTGGCTTCTAAATTCCACTGGGGTAGAAGTGGGTTCTGCTCTCAGGCAGAAGGACAGTATAGCAGAACGCCACCTGACTAGCATGACTAGATTTCTCAGACCTGCAGAAGACTGGCAGCATGAGCTGTGGTGTCCTACTTCTGCTGTTGCCCAGCCTGGGCGCTCTGTGTGGTCACTCATTCTTTTTCTTAGCCTTTGTGTTTTCATCTGTAGTATGGGCATGAGGACCCGATTGTCTCTAGCGGGCGCTGTGCCTTACGCTAATGGTAGCAAGGCCGTCTGGGAGCTGGATCAAGCTCTGGCGTGGTCACCACCTCCTCAGTCTTGACTTGCCCTATTGCAAATGTAGGGGCTGCATTCTGGCCCCTGATGTCTTTCCCAGAGCCTGAAGAGGGACCCTGGAAAATCAGGAAGGCCATTTGTTCCAGGCTTCCTATTCAGCAAAGGTCTCAATTGAAACTTCCTGCCATCTCACCCAACAGGGATATAATGTCACTATTACGATTAAAAGATGCCCATCATGACGCCACAACTGTCGTCGGCTGGAAATACACCCTGGGCATCTACTTACCATTTTGCCTGCGCAATCTCATTGCACTATTTGTGTAAGAAGTTTATTTTGTTGTTTGATTTACCTGTTTGGCATTCTCTCATTAAAGAAAAAAAAAGAAAAAAAAAAAAAAAAGAAAAGAAAGAAAGAAAGAAAAAGAAAAAAGAAAGAAAAAGGAAAAGAAAAGCAAGAGCCTTAAAAAATTTAAGCTCTTGAAATTGTATGAATGTATCTGTAAATCAAACTGGAGCTTTTAGGTTACTTTGGGAACCTGATACATTCTCTTTTTCTGAACAAAATGCTCAGCAAAGCCCTCGCTGCCCGTGTCTGCGGCAGGCAAGCCACAGGAGGAGTCCACCTAGGCGGGGGTGAGGTGGCCATGGCGCATGAGCCACCTGTTGCTGCGCTGCTGGGGAAACTCCTGGCCTTTTTACAGCGGAAGCCCAGGGGAAAGCAAGCCCAGCTACAAGCGGAAGGACCCGGGGCTGCTGCGCTTTCCTGGCCGTCCGGCGGGGCGGGCCTAAAAGGTTGGTTGGGCTAAAAGGGTAACGACACTAGGGGCCGGATTTTTCACTCACCTCGTGGCTGTGAAGAACTTAACTACGACAGTTCCAATAAAGATTTAAAAAGCCAAGAGAGGCCAGACCTGGCGGGACAGTGCGGACGAGGGCCCTCCCCCGGGTCAACCCTGCAGCGTTTATTAGGACGCATCGTCTCCCCATCCAGGAAGCGCTGCGCCCAGGCTGTCTGGATCCTTTGGGAGGTCCTGGCCCTGGCCACCATCCCCCAAGGGGACCTGGTCCCCTCGACTGGAGGGAGACCCGCTTCCCCGCCCTGGTTGGCAAATGCAGCCAGTTGCGGGGGATGGCATCCGAGGGTCAGCGCGGGGGGTGGCCAGAGAGCGCCTACCCCCACGCTGGGGCCGTCTGCCCGGGAAGCGCCGCGCACAGTCCGAAATCTGCCCATGACATTCTGGCATTCCCAACTCTTTCCCCCTCTCTCCTAAGAACAGCCTAATTGGACAAGATTTGGTTTTCTTCTCCATAACAGATCCTTTCTCCAGACTCGGAGCCGCGGAGGTGGGCGCGGGCGCCGGCCTGCGCGGGGGCGGGTCCGCACAAGCAGCGGCCCGGCTGCTCCCCGAACTTCAGACCTGCGCTCCCGGCGGGGACGCAGCAGAGTCCGGGGCGCTGGAGCCGGTGTTTGGCTTCTGAGCGACCCGCGTGTTTAGCTGAATTCAATTTTTTTTTCTTTTCGTTTTCTCGCGTTTTCTTTCTGAACCTGCCCTCCGGCCTTGCGATCCCCTATCTCGGGCCAGCGCAGGCGGGCCCTGGGACTTGTCGGGCCCTCTGCAGGGGGCGCCTGGCCTGGCGGAGGCATCCCGAGACAGGTCTACAGATCAAGATCTGCGGGGGCCCAGCCTCTGCTTATCCTCAGATAAGGGTCTCTTGGGGCTTCCTACCTTTCCACCTGCTCTGCACTGGAGTGGGTTTTATTTCGGGGTAAAGTTAATTAAGGTCTTCCTCCTTTGTCTAGATCTGGGTGTGGGCGGGGCTGGGGACGAGCTTCTGCCCTGGCGTGCCTCGCCCTGGCAAACACCACTTGGAGAGAAGTCAGAGCCCTGGGTCCCCAGCGCACACTCCCACCACTTCTAAGTGTGCGTGTGTGCCGCGCACATCCGTGCAACTCTGTGGCATCTCAAGACCTCCTCCTCGAATTGAGTTGCAGAGCTCAGAATGGCTTTCTTTGCTTCCAGGAGCCTCCCTTGCCACCATTCAACAGCACCTCCCACTTACCCAGGAGATGAGCAGGGGCACAGCTAAGCAGAAACCCCCGGCCCCTGGGCTCCTTAAAGACTGCAGGCTAGAAAGAGCTTGAAGGGTCTCTAGTTCAACTTCCACTCCCACCTCCAATCCTTCTAGGATCTACCCCACCCTCAGGCTGTAGTTAAAATCTCACTCTCTCTCCCTGGAGTCAAAAATCCTGGATTGTTAATCTTCTCCTGTTGCAGCTTGACTTTTAAAGGCAAATTCCCTAAATTTCATTGTCTTGGTTTTCTCTTTATGAAACTGAAAAAAAAAAAAAAAAAAAAAAAAAAAAAACCAACCCAAATCAATAATACCACCCTGCCTGTGCTGCGGGGTCTCAGGCAGCATGCAAGATGGTCATGTGTTTGTAATCACTTTGAAAAACTTGAAAATGCCCTAATTTGGGTGATACAGAGAGAGACTGCTCTAAAGATAACAGCACAGAGAGTGTCGCATATGAAGGGATCTGACTGATTAGCCTAAGTCAGATTAAGCAGGAAAAGGAGAAACCCTGTTTGCTGTTAACACCGTTCCTGGAAGAGTTCTAACTCTGTTCTGTTCTTTGCAGAACTTTCTGCAAAGCAGCCTCAGAACTTAGAAGCTCGACTGAGCCCCTGAGTAGAACAAAGTAGACTGTCCTGGTACCTCAGCTCCCCAGAGCGTCCAAAGATCCAAAGCATCCAAAGATTCAAAGCATCCAAAGATCCAAAGCGTAGAGATACTGCTTTTTTCCTCAGCTATAAAATGGGGCTGGTGGCACCTGGATCATGAGAATTCTAGCAGAGATTTCCAAGCCGAGCATGCCGCTGCTGGGGACGAGGGACTGAGGTGTGGCTCCATGATGATCTCATTTGAGGTAGGCTGTGTTGTTTTGGTCATTGTTACAGGAGCAATGGAGGCAGAGAACTGTGGCATGACTTTGACACTAAGCAGAAGAGCAGGAATTCCAACCCAAGCCTGTACCTGAAACCTTTTGTGTGCAGAGACCAGCATGCAGCCAATGCCCCATGAATGAAGGCACACCGCCCTGTCTTGGGACAAGCTAGGCTTGTCCTCGCCCCACCACCTGCTATCTTCCTTTATTAGTTGACTTTAATTTCAAGATTGGTGGGGGAAGCCTATGGCGTTCGTCACCAGAAGCACTTTTATTAGAACTGAAATCTCCCAAGCTTGCATTTGCTACTTTTAAACTCTTTGGACGTAATGAATATGGATGGATGGTAGCTTCCCATGAATATGGAGGAGTGGGGCGGGGGCGGGGCACGGGGTGGATGGATTGCTATTTAACATTAACTGCTGGTAACCCTTCTTCCTTTCTGACTTCCCTGCAATATTATCCAGAGAAGGGTCAGCCCCCGTTGCCTTTTTGCAAAATACGATTAGTCACTTTTTGCCACATGGGCCTGCCCCGGACCTTATTTGCCATCCTATATAATTATTAGAAGAATCTTCTAATTTTATTTGAGATTCTAAGTTGACACTTATGTCAGAGTGCCATGACACAGCATTGTGTTTAATTTCTCTTTCGTTAACCTCATTTGGACTCCTGAAGAATTATATGCAGAGGAAGCTTCCAGCCGGCTCCCTGAGTCCTGCTGTTACCTGTTAGAGTCATTCATTACAGCTTCGAGGGTCACAGGTGCACATGAAGGCATGTCCAGGGGACTGCTACAGTGTGAGCTACACCCCGGGGCTTTCCAGACCTCTCTCTTTGCCTCGCTGTCCTCTCCATCTGGAACGCTCTTCCCTCCTCCTCTGGCAAACTCCTGCTGGTTCTTTTAGGCTCACTTCACGTCTTCCTTCCTCCTTGCAACTGTCCCTGGCCACACCGGAGTTGGCCACTTCCTCGTGTGTCCCTTGTTCCTGTCTCGGTCCTAGAATTTAATGCCCTCTGCTGCAAACCGATTTTTATGCTCCTGTTAAATAATGACTGGCTGCAAGCATGGGCTGTGTAGTCAGACTTCTGGGTTGACATTCTGACCCCTCACTTAACTAGCTCTGTGACCTCATTTTTGCAACAGAGGCTATGATGGCACCTGCCTTCTGCAACGTTAGGATTGAATGTGATACGTTGCTCCGATCACTTTAGCTCACCCAGACACTCGGAAAACATTCAGTGTGATTTTGACATTGCTTGTCTTTCCTTATAGGCCAGGAGCTTCTCAAATGCAGGAGATGGCCCTTTGTAACCCCATTTCCTTGACACAGAGTGGTTGCCATTTCTAATGCTTAGCATGGGAAACATATTTAGTGTTTTCAGAAAGAGCGAGAGGCAGAGTTAGTTAATGGAGCCATCAGGTGTTGAGCCTTGTGATTAGTCCGTTTCCTAGCATCCGGACAGCATTTCCTTCAAGGCATTGTGCTGGGATCAGAAAGGGCCTTATATGTCTAGCACACAGCTGGAGTGACAAACGCATGTGTAAGCCACACTGTATGGTGATAGAGGCACCCGTGCCAGGAGACAGTGACCTCTCTCATTCTGGTCCTCCTGCCCCGCCGGTCACTCTCATTTCCATGCAGAATCCACTATGCCCAGAGGCTGCAGACGCTGATGAAGTTTAAGCTGAAGGGCCACGTGCTTGCAAGGACCTTCCATCTGTTCACAGGTCTTAGGTTGCAGAATTCATTTTCTTAAAGAGACATCCTGGAAGACCTTAAGCTTCAGGCTGCATGATGCCTGGATCTGCCCCATTTGTGACACCATGTGGCCTAAAGGTATTTAGTGACTCCTCAGTGCCTGGAAGAGTGCACGTCCACCGTGAGCCAGTCAGTGTGTAGTGTGTGCCAAGCAAAGCGCCTGCCGTGAACCATACGACAGATGCACTTATACCAAGTCAAGTCCAGCCTCCTGGTGCAGGATGGGATGAACTTCACCATCAGACCAGATCCCCCCTTTGGCCCCATTTCTTGTTGGAAACCAGCTGGGCGACTTGCTCTTCCCTGAGTAGACATCACTTCCCTGTCTTCACGCCTTCGACCAGACTCCTCTCTGCCTAGGACACCTCCCCTACCCTCCACCTGCCTGGCAGACAGTTTGTACCTCCTCAGCAAACAGACTCCTTTTCTGGGAATGAAGGAAGAGAGGGAGGGAAGAGGAGGAACTATGGAGGGAGAGAGGGAGATCGGAGTTTTCACATTCTGTCAACTGAGAGCTAGAAATAATAGATTTTTCTGGTTTGGGAGGATGAAGAGGTTTTTGGGTTGGACAGAGAAGGGTCCTAAGCCTGACCTTCAAGCGTGAAGGCATAACTTGGAGTCGCTGTTTTGTATCTGCAAAGACATCTCAGTGTTTTTTAGGTTTTGGTCCACCTTGATTTAAGCAGTATTTAAAAAAAAAAAAAAATCAGAACCATTGTAGTTCACAAGCAATATCCAAGTATTTACTTTTTAAGCATTTACTTCTAGAAACAATGGCTCTTTGTTTTCAAAAATCATATATTGCTAATATCAAATAGCATTTTGAAAGAAATCATCAACATCACATGAACACTTAAAGTATTTGCTAAAGACCCAAAACTGGAAAATAATTCTTTTCTGTTCTTTATGAGCCACTTATGCCTCAACCCTTTGAGAAGATGGCATGTAAGTTAAATTTTCTTTGATTCCAGCATGTGACATTGCAAAAATCAAACGCATTGTTTTTTGACAAGGTTTGAGGACTAGAATTTAGAAAAGCTCTTGGTATTGGGGGTGGCAGAATTAATACTATTGAAATCGTGGTTAAAAAGATTGATAAGGAAGGTTCATTCACTAAAAAATATAATGGCAGATGTAATAATGACGGCATTCATCACCCTTCAAAGGCATTTATTAAGCGCCCACAGGTACTTGGCAGTCTGGCGGGCTGCGCCAAGTTAGACAGACGTGGTCCCTATTCACGGAAGCGCCTGCCATTGTGTACCTCTTTTGTTGGGAGCAGAACTTCCCCGCTTGTCACGGGGGCCTGAGAGATACTCCGTGTCATTATTTATGCTGCCTCGTTTTGGATTGGGGGGATTTTTTCCCCCCTTTCTTTTAATTATGCTATACAAAGTGGTGTTTTTATCCTCTGGAGACACTGTCAGTGACTTGCAGGTGGGAGGCCCCTGGTGCTTCTGGAGGCTCTGCCTGTTCTTGGTGGTCACCCTTGGTCCCTTGTGCTCTGTCCCCCCCCCCCCCCCCCGCACTCACTCGGCACCAAGCTGCGGCTCTCCCCTCATCGGAGATCAGTGGGTTTTGATGGGTGGTTTATTGAGTGATGGGAGTCTGCCCTGCAGTAGGTCCGTGACTGGTCTCATCCGGGGTCTGGTAAACTCAGCGTGGGCGGCATTTTTACGGGGTGTCTTGGCGTAGGCTCGGCTGCCCGGGTGTGCCCTGTGAGTGCTGCTGCCTCCGGTGATTGGAAGCCGACTTCCAGCCAGGTGAGTGGGGTGGGGTTCTCCCTGCCACTCCCCTGTGAAGGGTGCTGTCACTGCATTTGGGGGAGCACTGACCTGCAACCAGGGGCTCCCTGATGGGTGGAAGAAAAGAAATGCCTCCAATTCTTGATTCTTTTTTTTTTTTTTAGTTAAATTTACTTCTGAAACACAAAAAAACACATTAGTGGGGTACCATGTGCTGTTTCGATTCGCATACGTGTTGGGTAATGTTTTAATCAGTTTAAACATATCATCTCCTCAAATATTTATGATTTTCTGATGATGAAAATATTCTAAATCCCGTCTTCTAACTTTTTTTTTTGACACACATAGTGCGTCACTGTTGTCTGTGTCACCCAACTGTGCAGCAGCACCCCAGGACTTCTTGCAGTCTGTGGCTTAGCACCCACTGGTCACCCTCTCCCCACCCCTCCCTTCCACCTGCTCTCCCCAGCCTCTGGTAACCACCATGCAAGACTGGGGGCTGGGGAACACCTCTACTGAACTTCCATTTCAGGTCGTACCCTTGACTTTGATGGAAGATTGATAGACAAAATAAATCAATTTACAGACCATTTTTGTATGCTTTGAAACTATTACCAATGACATTGTCCTACCATTTCCCCCTAATGTCCCTCAACGGAAGAGGTGAGTTCTTGGTGCCCTTAGAGAGTTTCAAGATAACTTCTGTTCTTCCATGTTAACTGGTAGGCTTATTGCTGGAGCAATAGGAATTAGTAATACAGCAGGTTTCTTGTATCACCTTGGCCAGTGGGATGCTCAGAAATATGCAGTTACTTGAAAAGGGAGATTCCTGGCATCTTGACTTTTCCTAACAGAGGGGTCTTTATACTATCTCTTTTCATTGGCTTTTCTTATTCTGTGCATACATTTACCTTAAAAACAGCTTTAAATTCCTTTCAAAATTGTATATGTGACCAGCATATATGTAGACACCAGTATATTTTTATAATATATATGATGCACGTATGTCACAAAATTTCATGGATACTAGTTAGCCATACGTAACACGTGGCTGCACGTGTATCTGTATGCGTATGCATTCGTGCATATGCCCACATACGCATGTAGCTACTGATGTGCAAAACCAGTGACATTTGCTGTGCATCCGCCCCTTGCCAGGTGATGTTTGCAGTGACAGGGACCTGACACAAGCTTCCTCCCACCATGCGCCTCTCCTTTCAGAGGAGCCCACTGCTGTGCTGGTGACGTAACAGGCTCACATGGTTTGGAACAAGGGAGGGAGAGAATTTTGGGGTTGCTGTTTCGGGGCTCTGCCCTGCTCCCCTCTGCCCTGTCTTCTCCCTGGCCTGCTCCTGTCCTCTGTGCTTCGCTCCTCTTCCCGTCCACGGCCACCTCCGTAACCTACAGCTCAGTTGCTACAACAGCATCTTATTTGGCATCTTGTCATTAGTTCTTCTCTTATACCTGTCTGATTTTTTTTCCCCTACGCTGGGTCTTTCTCTCTTAGGCTCCCTGTGGTGGCCCCTCCGCCCTGAGGATCACAGCAGTAGCGGGTCGTACGGAGTGCTTACCCTGGGCCGGTTTTGCTGTGTGTACTATCTCATCTAAACCTTACACAGGTGTCAAGGTCGCCTGTGTGATTGACCCACATCATGAGTGAGGGAAATGATGCTTAGAAGGCTGGAGCCACTGGCCCAAGCCCCCACTGCCTGCTGGGGGCAGTTTAGTTGCATCCCTTCAGTCCCATGATTCCTGCCTGCCCCAGCTTTCTGGCTCTCTCGGGTGCCTGGTTCTGGCCCCTGGCTCTGAGTTCATTTTCCTGCTTCTGGTTTCCCTTTCTGCTCTGGTGAGTGACTCGTCAGTGCCGGTGGGTGGCCTGAGGCTGCATCAGCGGAGGGACGTCGTGGAGCCCCAGGGGGTGATGGTCAGACCGTCCTGGATTCAGTGCTTCCATTCTGGGCAGCGGTTTCCAGGGGCAGAGGCTGGAGGGCTTCCAGGGAGGAGACCCTTAGCTGATCAAGTCTTGGTGGCGAAGTTGAGGAGAGACTCAGGCATTCGGCCAGGGACTGGGTGCTTCCCAAGTCTGTCACGGCTCAGAATCCACGACTCCTTCCCTCAAGGACGGGCTGCAGCCCCTGTGCGTGTTCCTCCTCGCCACGCCCCCGGACTCCTACAGAGCCCAGGAGTCCCCACGCCCATGGCCGCGTCTGTGGGTCACAAACAACAGAAAGCCGCTCCAGCTGGCCCGGCGTCTCTGTAGCACCCTCGCATCCTGGAGTTCCCTAGGTCCATTCTGGTGCTGATTTCCGTAGACACAGGGACAGATGTGTCTACCGCCTCCTTCCTACAGTCTCGAGAGCCACGTTGAGCACAGAGAAAATGCTCCGTCCATTCGCTGTTCCAGGCACTTCCAATCCACCAGTGAGTGAAACGAGTCCTACCTTGGAAGACTTCACATTTTTCAAGGAGAACGAGGCAGAAAATGACAAATATGATAAATATGGAATTGTGTGGGGTGTTGGAAGAAAGAAATCAGGTCAGTAGGTGGGTGGAGAATGCTGAGCCGTGGGATAGGGGTGGGGCTGGGGAGGGACCCTGTGGCATTAAGCAACGGGTAAGGGAGGACCTTATTGGGAAGGAAGCAGAACCAACAAGGATATGGGCAGGAGCCAAGGGGGTATCCGGGGAGGAACATTCTAGAAGAAATAGCCAGATCAAAAGCTGCGAGTTGGGAGTGTGTCTGGTGTACCCGAGGAACAGCTGGGAAGCTGGTGTGGCTGGAACCCCAGATGTGTTCTTTCTGGAGCATGGAAGGAGGAGTTCCTCTTTGGTGACCACTCCTGCTCCGTGGTGGCCTGTCGCATGGTTTGGAGAGGCCAGCCTGTCTCAGTCCATTTGGGCTTCTGTAACAAAATATCTTAGACTCATAAACGGTAGAAATTTATCGCTCACAGTTCTGGAGACTGGGAACTCCAAGATCAAGTTGCAGGTAGATTCAGCGTCTGGTGAGGGTTTGCTCTCTGCTTTAAAGATGGCGCCTTCTCCATGCATGCCCAGCATGGGCAAGGGCAAGGGGCTAGCTGAGTCCCTCAGGATCACAAGGCTGCCCATCCATCAGTGAGGGCAGAGCCCTGTGACCCAGCCACCTCTCAAAGGTCACACCTTTTGGTACTATCCCATTCTATCATGGCTTCCAACATGTGAATTCTGAGGGGACGCACCCATGCCAACCACGGCACCGTCCTAAAGCAAACACTCTGTTTTCCATCTAAACAGTTCTGTTCCTTGAAGAGGGCAGGCCACCAAGGTCCTGGCCACGGGTGTTCTGAGGGAGCTCTTCCTGTTGGTAGATAAATTTCAAAAAACACCCCCTTCCAGGTGCTGTCTCCGCAGCGCGTGTTGGAAGCCTGACATTTAAAATCCTGGGAACCAAACCTCCAGTGTCTTGTATCTCTTTGGAAATGATGAATTTCAAATGAACTCGAGTTAATGTAGTGCCTGTGAAGGGCGCCAGACAAACCGTGCTCAAAACTGTAGACTCTCCACAAAACAGGTCCAGCAGAGCCGCGCCTAGCAGATGGCGCTGCCCTCCCCGCCACGCGGCGAGCCCAGCCGTCGCCTCTTAGCGTGAGAAGGTGAATTCTGTTTACTTCCCCTCGCTGTCTCGCCGGTGGGTGACCATGTTATTTCCAGCAAAGCATCTTAGCTCGTGTGAGTTAATAATTGGATAGCTAATCACATTTCTAGTTTAATTGGGATGTTTGGTGTCAGTGAGATGCAGCCGGGGGCACTTGGCGGATGTGATCTCTATGTGCGACTTCTGAGTGACATTCTGCTCCCTGTGTGGCCACATGAACACGGTCCCTCGCACACATACTGGCTGCGGACCACTGTTCCTCAGCGTGAGCTCTGTGGACAGCCCGGGCTGGGTCATCTTTGCTTGGGGTGCACCGCTGGGCACGGTAGCATGTTCAGCCTTGTTCCTGGTCTTTATCCACCAGATGCCGGAGGAAGTACCTTTCCCTGTTGTGACAACCAAATATCTCCAGGCATTGCCACATGTGCTCTAGGTGACAAAACCATTGTAGACCTGGGTTACAGCGATCAGCCCCTGCAGTTACAAGATGGTTTCACAACCAGGGCACCTTTGATTCCAGCCCTGGGGCGGTAGGGGATTATCTTTTTAAAATAGCAAAGATGGCGACGTGCACCACTTCTTCTGATTATAGAAGTCGTAGTGTTTGTTTTAGAAAACTTAGGAACAAAACAAAGCTATAAAATTAAACTAAAATTCAGCTGGGTTCTCACCAGTCATCAACAAACTGCTATTAGTAGATCTCATTTTTTTTCACATATCCATCTGTGTATCAATAGGTGTGCTTTTGTTATGAAAATAAAATCATGCTTTTGAACTGTATTCTAATCTCTTTCCTTCTCTGTATGCACCCAGACGTTTTTCATGCTATTAAGTATTCTTACTGGTGATTCTAATAGCTGCATGGTGTTACAATGTGGAGATGGACTGTAATTTACTGATCAGTCCCTATGATTGGCGTTTAAGTTGTTTCCAGTTTTACTCTATAAGTTCTTAGTCTGTTTTCACATTTAGATACACTAGAATGAACTGGGGAAAAGAATGCTGGATTTTGGCTGGGAGTAAGGGAAAGCGTGGGAGAGAAGAGGGGAGAATGATGTCAAGTGTTAACTTTTAGCCCTGTGGACAGATAGAGATGGCCCCTTGATGGGGTGGGACGGAGGAGCTTTGTGGCACTTGCTTACTGTGAGAATGGGCTATGAGGCCATTGGAGATGTCCCTGTAGCCAAGCAGATATGAGGGTCCAGGCTGGAGAAAGAGCCATGCAGAATCTTAGAAGTAGAATGCAAACAATGTGTAATATTTAGATTTCTAGGAGCCACCATAAAAAAAATAAATTAAAAGCAATAGATAAAATTAATTTTAATAGTAAGTTTTATTTAACCCAGATATCCAGACTATTATATCAGTGCACGGCACTAGCCACATTCCAAGAGCTCACAGCTGTATGTAGCTTATGACTACTTCCTGGGACAGGGTGGCTTTGGGGTATCATGTTCTGGCAGAGTTCTTTCCATCACGCTGAGGACATGTGACAATGCCTGCAGACATTTGGTCGTCGCAACTGGAGAAGGTGCTACTGGCAACTAGCCAGTAAAGGCCAGGGTGTGGCTGAACATCCTACCGTGTGCAGGGACGCGCCCCAAGCCAAGATGGTGCAGCCGTGCTGTCCACAGAACCGAGGCCGCGAGACTGTGGTCCACGGGCAACATCTGTACGAGATCCAGGCTGTTCCCTCGCACACCCGCACAGGATCATCCCACGGCAGCCTCAGCAGCCCGGTGAGAGAAGCAGTGAGCCATCTCCGTGTCGCTAATGAGTTAGCGGGGGCCTAGAGAAGTGGGGCGCACTTTTGCCCCAGGTCATGGAGCTAGATGCCAAAGAGACAGATAGCAGCTACACGGAAGTAAGCTTCAGCAGCTACCTGAACAGGCAAAGCCGTCCAACACATGTGCTTAAATTCATTTCTCACCCTTCAGTTCTTGGTGAGTAAATGTAGCACCACCACACACACACACACACACACACACACACACACACACACATGCACACACATGTATATATTTATATATGTATGTGTAGACCACATGTATCTACATACATAGGAATATATATGTACACTTATATCTATTTAACTTTGCTTCATTGTCATGGTCAAGTGCAAGACTGTTTTATCCCGAATGCTATCTATTGACTGTGAGTCCTGGGTGAGCCAATCACTCTGAATTCTAGGAATCTTCATCTATACAGTGGGCACACAGCTAGCTCATAGGATCAGTGTGGCACTCAGCACGTGACCACGTTGGAAGGCCCTTAACCCCACTTCCCTAGCTGCTTAACAAACCTGGGCCAGAATCACGCACTACGTCCTTGGTTTATCTCCATCATCAGCAGAAGAGAGGCTCTGAGGCCTGATGTGGAGGGCCAGAGGAACATGGGCCCCTCATCTTCTCACACCTCCGACCCGGCAGGGCCCAGGCTGGTCCACAGAACTCTGTTTCTTGAGGGTCTCTGTGAAGAGGAATTGCCACAACTCCCTTGTGTGTTGGTGCTTTGAAATATTTGGGGACTGGTAGGATCTCTGAGGCAGAGTGATGCTGAAGAGAGGTGGCGTCCAAAATAGCACATTAAAAAAAAAAAAAAAAAAAAAAAAAGCCTTTGCAAGGGCATTTCAGTGTGGCAGCGGAATGCTAATTGAAATCGGACTCTGCCAACAGGAGCTTTGGAAAGAGCCCAATCAGGATTAGACTAATTAAGACATCTTTAAAATTGAGCAGGTTGGCCTGTCTTAAAGAAGAATTGAACCAAATGAAAACTATATGCTAAGGAATGTGACTCTGGAGGCTTGAGGAGCAAAACAAACATGAAAATAATTAAAATAATTCTGGTGCTGTCCAAGAAGGAAGAAGAGAAGCCAGTGTCACAGGAACCCATTACCCTGCAAGCTAAATGTCCTCGCGTGTGGCCGGTAAGGGCAGGTTGGTCACATTGCTGGGTGTGTATGTCACTGGAAACCTTGGAAAGCAGCCCCTTCCTTAGTGGGGGATCAGGGGTGTTCTATAGCAAGTTCTCCACTCTGGGACCCCGAGTCCAAAGCCCAAAATACTTATACTGAGCTCACTTAAAATTTTGATGTATAGCACGTGACTTTCAAAATGTTTTAATGTGGCTTTGCTGTCTTTGTTTCCTACCGAGCCAATCAAAAAGCCTTTATTTTAATGTGTTACTAAATAAAGTAGTAGTTCCACAAAAAGCACAGATAAGACGCCTAATTTTTAAGGTTGTGCTAAGTACTGAACTAACATGACAGCCTATATTTAGTATAATGATTTATTTGCTCTTCCGGAAAGCTAACAATTTACCGTAAAATTTCGGATACAAAAGGTGAGGTTATACCAACCACATCATATAATCAATAGCGTTACGCAGTACCTTGGAAGATTCCAGTCCTACCGAAAAATATTTTGACAAGACTTAAAACGGTTAAAACTTAATCGTATTTGCTCATTATTGGAAACAGTGGTATGTGTGCTGACTGCACCACAATAAATATTTCTGTGATTAGGAAACTTGTTATAGTCCAACAGCAAGTTTGCTCAAGCCTTAAATTATTTTTCATAATCTGTAAATAATGTTGACATTACTTTGGCATTATAATAAATATTAAGGCTATTTGGAAGTGAACATGCTAGTTTAGATGCCTGCTTAACAAAACAAACTTATTTATATTACTGGCACATAGGATAGGAGATATCACAGGCCCTTGCGTCTGGCACACGAAGCTGCCATATTTCACATTATCATTACATTTGTTTTGGGGTTCGAAAGTCATATAATTAATATACTAATAAACGATTTGTAGAGCTATTTTTCAGAAGCACATTACCAAATGCTTCTTAAATACCGTAATAACTGAAGGCTTACTCACAATATAACAGCGATCGATAATAAAACCGTCCACCGAATGGTTTAGCTGTTCTTATTAACAGCAAGTAACGCAACCTCAGAACACGGAGAGGAATAAACAAGGGAGAAAATTGAAGTTTTCAGAGTAATTTTTGCTCGCAAATGAGTTGTGATTTGTGGGAGAGATAGGGAGAATGCACTCTAGATACCGCGGTTATGCAGGGATCCCCACACCGGCTGCAGGGCTGTTTTTCTGTACTAAACAAGGAGAGGAAGGAAAGAGGTCACAGAGAAGGGGACAAAAAGCCTGCCTCTGAGTTGCAGTTTTTAATGTTGGAAGAACTGCCCGAGTCACTGTCGCTCTGCCTGAAGCCAATCACCTCATCAACCCCGTTGGTGGGTAAAACCATGGCGTGACCACCTTCCTCGGCCCCGCATGTTGGAGACGCAGGTGACGTCCTGGCTCTGCCCTCTGCCTGGCCGTCCCCTTCTGAGCCTGCGTCTCCTTTCCAGTAAACACGGCATTGTCGTGGTTGAGCCCTGCGCCACTCTCGGGGACCGGGAGCTCTGGTCCAGGGCTGCGCTGTCAGTGTCCGGGTGCAGTGACTCGGGGCACCCTTGGTCACTCAGTGAGGCTCTGCTGACGCTCTCCTCTACCCGGCCCTTGGCCTGGGGCTGTTTTCCGTGGTTCCTCACAGTTTGTAAATCGCTTTCTCACTGTTGGTCCTGTTGCGTGGACCTTTCCAGACGCCTCCCCGCATTCCTCTCTCTTTGGCACGGAGGGTCCAACTCATGTTTTTTCCTTCTACACACTTCAAGGCGTATCTTGTTCCATGTCCCACGCCTCCTCCTCCTCCCGGGGAGCCTAGGCCACCACGGGGTGCCGTCCCCCCTGCACTCTGTCCACTGCCAGGGCTCCCGGCTGCTTTCCAAAGCCTCAGGCCCTCCCCTCTTCCTCCAGTCTGCTCTCGGGGTCCCTGGCCCGGACAAGCTTGCCCAGCACCCTCTGCCCGCTTCCCAGCTAGTACAGGACGTGACTGGCACCACCCTCACAGGGGGTCTTCCCCGGGACCCTGAGACCCCCCACCCCATCCTGGGCTCTCTCCAGCTCTGCTCTGCTTGGTTTTAAATTTGTTGCATCTGGTCACTCCCGCCTCAGCCTGTGTGCCTCTGTGTGGGTTCACTGCCCCTCTCCTCCTCTGGATGGGTCAGAGACTTGTGAGCTCTAGGACGCTGCCGCTTCTGTCACCAGCAGAGGCTCAGTCAATGTGGCCCGAGTGCCCCACAGGGCAGATTGGGAAGAGCCGATTCCTACTTGATGTATCCCAAGACTCAGGTCCAGAGAACCTGGTGGCTTGTTCCGGGGACCCCAGCAAAGAGGTGACAGAGGTTGGCCTCTGTCTTAACTGAGCACCTTCGCTCACCCTCCCCGCTTGGTGGCCCTCCTGTGAGACTGCACTCCAGTTCCCAGGAGCACTTGGCACGTGCCGGGCAGCAGGCCCCACCGCCGTGAACATCAAGACCGTCTTCTCCGTGGAGACCCCTGGTGCCTGTCTGGGGTGGGGTCCCTCGCAGGCCTGTGGTGTATGAGTGCAGGGTTTGCTTTATGACCTGGGGTCAGACCTGACTGCGTGATCTGGGCTGCTGTGGCGCGCGTTCCCATCAGGGATGACCGCGGGAGCCGGGAGCCCGCAGCCGCCCGGTGCACAGTGAGTGAGCTCCAGGCCCCTGCCATCCGCCGGGCCTGGCTCCTAAGGGGGCTTCGCAGACCCCTGCCCTCTGGGCTGCCCACAGGGTGGGATGCAGCTCACTGAGGGACCTGAGCAGGGAGAAAATGGGGCAGAGGAGGAAAGTAGGGAGTGGCCCTTAGGGCAGCCCTGCTGGGAGCTGAGGAGTCAGGACCAGGATTGGAAAGGAGCAGAGAGGGGTGTGTGAGGGGGGGTCCCAGTGGGAAGTTCACGGCCCAGTGTGATTCTGGAGTCCAACTCAGCTCTCTGCCTTGACTACATGACAGACCTTTGATGCTTTTATATATATATATATACATATATATATATACATATATATATATATACATATATATATATACATATATATATGTGCATATATATATACACACACACATATATATGTACACATATATACATATACAGTATAAAATATTATTTATATTATATATGCATATAAAATATTATCTATCTATCAGTTTTGCATGTGTGTGGTGCTGGGGATCGAACCCACAGCCTTGTGCATGCATGGCAAGCACTCTACCAACTGAGCTACATCTCCAGCCCCTTGATGCTTATATTTTAAAATCATGTATGTTTTCCTTATTAGGGACAACACATATTAATGATAGAATATCAGAAAAAATTCAGGAAAGTTTAATAAAAAATATAAAAATGATCTGTAAACTCACCACCCAGAAATCATATGAACATTCCAATGTGCTTCTTCTAAGTATTTTAGTTTCTTTGGCTGTGTTCATGTATAGTTTTGTTTTTTCTTTTTAAACACATGGTCTATTTGGTTTTTTATTTAGTCTCATTGAATCACCAGTAGTTTTCATTCTTGTTTTAGTAACTGTGTAATAGCCCTGGGTCAGGTGTATCATGATCTAACAAACCATCCCCTACATTTAGGTGACTCCCCGTTTTTCATGATTATAAGTGGAGGGAAATAAGAACTCTTGTCTTGTCCATGAATCACAACATTTCTGATCATTTGGGGGATAAAGTTCCCGGGAAAGGAGCTCCTGAGTGTAAGTTGTGACTACTTCAAGACCTTGGTGTGGTTGTCACAGGACTCTGTCCCCCTTGACTTTTTTTGTGACTTCCTGAATAGCTGTTTTGAGAATCAAAAGGAACCTGCCTGGACCCGCTCCACAGGACATCCACTCTGTCACGGCAGTCAACCCTTGGGGACGATGTGAAAGGTGTCTTGGGGACATCACCAACCTTGAGTCGGCCTTGTAGCTGTCAGAAACCTGGGTCCCCCCACCCCCAGCCGTCTCAAGGACTGCGCTCTGCTGGAGATGGTGGCAAAACACACAATTTTGGAAAGATTTTCATCTGCTTTGGGAAATAAAGTCTAAACACGTATTTTCGAAACTGCTGTAAATTTCACTAAGCTACAATGTTTTCCTTGGAAGTCTAGGACATATGGTTAGTCTTCCAGTGTTACTAGTAACAAAGTCCTGAAAATATTAACTATTTCATTCTTCTGAGGATAGTGTAAAATTATCCTTTATTTTCTTTTTTGCCTCCCACACTTTGGTTTTAACAAAAAACGAGACATTCCTATTATAAGTAATTACAGCCCTTCTGTTACAGTCTTTCAGCGCCATAAAATTAGCTATTGTACTAAATAATTAGCACATGCCATTCAGAATATCCTAAAAATTATACGCAACATCAAGCAGGAACTATACATTGACACTTGGCCACGCTCTCGAGAAAACTGCTCAATGAAAATTAGGTATTGGCAACAGGTGCCTTGAAAACAATTTATTAATCGTTTAAAAAAAAAAAAAAACCGAAGCATTTGAATGACGGCATGTAAAAGCATTTTGAAGTTCGGAATTGTCTGAACTCTGACTTCTTAAACACAGTCTTGCCGGCTTGAGCACTAATTGCATCCTCCAAGAGAATTCCAGCACTGACTTCAGTGCTGATTTAAAACTCATGTTCAGCAAGCAGAGCCTCTTGCAGGCCAACGGAGATGGACAAATGAGGACCAGGTCCCCCGAAAGCCTGGAACCCCCACACAGAGAGGCGGCCACCACAAAAGTCAGTACTGTGCCTCACTCCTTTAATCAGCGAGGATTCTATTTGCATTAATTCTGTTTTTAATGCTTACCAAAACGCGGCTATTTGAAAGGTTTCGTGGCTTTGCCCTTGGATAAGGACCTCAGTGCTTTTACAAATTCGAGATGGAGAGTGGAGCTTGTATTATTTCATGAAGTCATCATTATCCGGGTCTTCATGGTCCACAGCAGCTTGGCTTATTGAGACCATGTGTTGTGGAAGGCTCAGATTGAATATCACATTGTAATTTTGACTGGACTAATTCAGCTCAAATTAGGGAAGAGTCTGATTTCTAGAATGTTCTTTTAAGGGCAGATTCGTTTTGGTATACATGTAGAAATTTATACTAAACTGACATGCAGACTTAGCAGAGGTTTGATAAGAATCAGTCATGTATTTAAATTTTTAAAATTATTTTAAAATTTTTATTTATAGTAGTAGCATGTATTACAGTTCATACTACACATATAGAGCATCTTTTTACACAAAACAGTTTGTTTACAAAATATATCTGTAGCATTCAAGTCTTCAATCATGCATTTAGAATAATAAGAATAATAAAAAAGAAAAAGTGGTTGAATAAGATGGATATGTTTAAAATTGACCTAAGAATGGGGGGAAAATGAAAATGAAAGAATAACATTATGAAAAGAGAGTTGATGCACACAAAATGCAATTAAAATATGGTTACTTAGTACAAGAAAAGCCTCAAGGATGATTTAACAATTTCAGACACACTATTTTTACAAAAATAGCATGCATTTAGTAACAAAGGCTTAAAACACAAAGAAAAACTTTATAGCACTATGAGAAGAGATTAGCAAGTCCACGGAACCCCTCAGCCCCCCAGTTATTGATTTAAGAGGAAAACAGAAGAAGGGGGTGCCCCAAAAGTGGGATCTTATGGGCCTAGTTAGAACCTGGTGCCATTTCAGCCCCCACGCTGAAAAATGTACATGGTTTTGAAGCACACACCTAGAATACTTCTGAAAGTTCACCGCTGATTCTCAACTTTGACTTCATGTTGGAATTCACCTGGGGTCTTTGCAAATAGACATTGTGATCTGGTCGGAGCAGGGTGTAGCCAGGCACCAGAAATTTTAAAATCTAACGTGGTTGTGATGTGAAGCTCAGATTGAGCGCCACGGTGCTCCCCAGAGAAGCTTCAGACCTCAAGGGCTCCCTCGAGCAGGCCACCCTCGCTGGCCAACTGCAGTTCTGTTAGAACTGGGTGACAAACTTTTTTTTTTTTTAAAATATTTATTTATTTGCTTTAGTTGTACACAATGTGTTTATTTGTAATACATGGTGCTGAGGATCGAACCCGGGCCACGCACGTGCTAGGTGAGCGCTCTACCACTGAGCCACAATCCCAGCCTGTGACAAACATTTTTCCAGAAAAAAAAAAAAAAAAACATAGGTTTGAAATTTTAAAATTACTCTCCTGAACAATTTATGGGACCAAAAATTAAATTAAAAGAAAATGATGACTTGAACTGATGACAAATACGTATATATCATAATATGTAGAATGGAGTGAATGATATACATAGTCAACATGAATGAGAAATTAATTTAAGAAAACAGGAAAAAGAAAAAGCAGACTAAACCCAAGAAAACCAGCAGGAAGAAAACAAGTACTAGTATAAATTAAATAAATAGTACATAAACATATAATAGGAGAGACTCAACAAGACCACTATTCTTGGAGATCATTAATAAAATAGACAAACTCACAGTTAATTAAGAAAAATAGAGAAAGAAGGCACAAATAGATGATTTTAGAAATAAAAAGATGGTGCAGAGGTTAAATTGATGAGGATATTATGAATTAAACATGTATGCCAATAAATTTGAAGTCCTCAATTACATGAATAAAATACAAGGGAAAATATAACTTATCATAACCGGCTTAAGAGGAAATGGTTCTAAGACCATTAAGGAAATTGAATCAGAGGTTACAAATCTTTTCACAAAGAAAGCAGTGGAAAAGATCACTTGAGAAGGGAGTTCCACCAAATATTCCTGGAATCAATAATTCCCTCCTAAGGAACAATTTGGAACCCATTTTATGAAATTGTCCTCACCTTATTACCAAAACCAGATCAAGAATAGCAAAAAAAAAAAAAAAAAAAAAAAAGTTCCATATTTTTGTGTGATTATTATTATCTTATTATTGGAGATAGATGAAAAGTGTAGCACAAAATATCAGCACAAAATGAACTCAAATAACAAAGCTTTTGATATACCACAAGCAGCTGGATCCCTCCTGGAAAGCCAGAATTCCACTGGGAAAAGTCCCTGGAAGTTACTACATTAACCAATCAATCTCAAAAGATGCTGAATAAAACTCTACATTATATAAAATAATGTGACCAAATTTTACAACAGGGAACTTACCTAATGTGATAAAGGATGACTCAAAACTCCTCCAGCGAATTCCCAGTTACTGGTAAAGGTTGAGAGCAATCTCTGCAAGGCTGGATCAGAGAGTTGAGGATGTCCAAGCAGCCACCATGCTTGACGGTGTACTGAAGGTGTCACCCCAAGGGAAGGCACTCCAAAAACTGCGCCTGAGGAAGTAGCATTGCTGCTGTTTCAACACGGCTTCCTCATCTGCACAGAAAACCCCAAAGAATATACAACTAGATCAGGGGAATTAATGAGAAATCAAGATCAATAGAATATAAATAAATAAATATATATATATATATATAATAAATAAATAGATAAATAGAAATAGAATATAAAAGTGAGTTGCATTTCCTCAAATCAGCAAGAGATCTTTGGAAAAGTAAGCAAAAATCTACTTGTATAAGATTTAAAAAATTTTAAGGAATCAACTTGATAAAATATGAATCAATCCTTTATGGAGAAAATGACAAAACTTTAATGAAATAAATAGACATGACCTTAACAGGTATATACTGTTTTAACTGCTATAGCACACCACCACTAACTGGGTAATTTATAAGCAACAGAAATTCACTTCCTACAGTCCTGGAGGTAGGGAAGTCCAGGATCGAGGTGATGGCAGATTTCGGGTCTGGTGCAGGCCCACTTTCTGGTTCACAGTAAGTGCTTTCTTTTTGGTGTGGTGGAGGGGGAGAGAGCTCTTCCATGAGGGCTCCACCCCCTTCATGAGAGCTCTGCCCAGATGGTATATTACCTTCCCTAGGCCCATTCTCCTAATACAGTCACCTTGGGGCTTAAGATTTCAACATATGAATTTTGGGGGGCCAAAAGCATTCTGGCAATAGCAATGAGGAAGACTCAATACCGTTAAAATGTAATTCTCCAAGCTGATGTATAGATTTAATGAATTTCTGTGTAGTTATCAGGAGGATTTTTTTTCTTTTTTCTTTTTAATATTTATTTATTTACTTTAGTTGTACACAATGCAATGCATTTATGTTTACATGGTGCTGAGGATCGAACTCGGGCTGCGCACGTGCGAGGCGAGCGCTCTGCCGCTGAGCCACAACCCCAGCCCCTTTTTTTTCTTAATATAACAAACTGAGGCTTCTAAATGGCACACGAAGAAGAAAGGGCCAAGAGGAGTCAACACGCTCCTGCTATGGTTTGGAGGGGTTTGTCCCCCAAGAATTCATGTGTTGGAGTCGTGGTCCCCGGGGGCGTGGTGCTGGGAGGTGGTGGAGTCTTTAAGAGGCGGGGCCTGCAGGAGGTCCTCAGGCTAGCTGGCGGTGGGCCTTGGAAAGGGCTGTGGGCCCCAGTCCCGCTGGCTTCTGCCTGGCCAGGTAACCTCTCCCCACACTCCCGCCATGATGCCACCTACCAGGGTGTCATCTACCATTCAGCCCTTACCAGAGGCCAAACTAATGAGGCCCCCTGATCTTGGCTTTTCAACCTCCTAACCTGTGAGTTAAATAAACTTTTAAAAAATAAAGTTAACTTGCTTCAGGTATGTCATTATAGTAACAACAACAAAGACCAACCCACTACTGTGGCCACTGTAGCCATATTGTACCAACGTGTAGTGCCATGTGGCTAAAAATATCCCCGTCCACCAGGGGTGTATGTTCTCAGACCAAGGACAACATATAAATGAATAACTGCACATGTTAGCTGTGATAAGAGCTATGGAGAGAGAAGGACTGGGAAAAGAGGGTGTCTGTTCTAGGGAAGGCTGATCAGGGGGATGTTTCTAAAAGACTGAGAATGGAGGGGAGCCCAAGTGCAGTGGCAATTGTGACTCCTAAGTGTGAAGCATCCCTGACAGAAATGACCCCAAAGGCAAAAACCAGAAGCAGAGGCACGCATGGGGTATTGAAGAACCACAGGGAGTCAGTGGACCTGGAGGAGGGGCAGGACCTTGGAGATCTTGTGGCGTTTTGGTGATGAGAGACCAGCTGAAGTTTGAGTAGAGGGAAGCAGGTGTCTCTAGGTTCTGGAAGGAGCACAGGCATCAGAAGGAAAGCGAGCAGCAGGGAGAGGAGTCCCAGCCTGTTCAATGGCAGAGAGGCCAGGGGGCCAATCTCAAAGTGGGAATGGGTGGAGGCAAGTTGGCCACTTTTTGCTGTACCATGCAACATGTGATTCTGATTATTGTGTATGGGCTAGGCGCAGCTGCATAGAAGAAAAAGTCCCTGCTGCATCAATCCTCTGGATTCATGCTAGCTCCTTTGCCACAGGATGGCACCTGTAGCCAGAAAGATCTAAATGTGAGCCAGTCCATGGTCACTGTGATCTCTTCACTGTCCTGTGATGATAGGAAATGATCAAACCCCCAGAGCCCAGCACCCTCGGGCTCAGCTCCCCGCCCCAGCCTTCCTTTCTGCCTTCCCTTTCTGGGGAGAAGACACACAGGTGTTCTTTCAGTTGTCTGAAAAGGTTTTTGCTAAATCTTGGCCCATATTCTCTGCAGAGCAACTGGGTCATTTCTTTGGGAAACGGTGATAAAGTTCAGTAAGGTTAATTATAGAATTAAAATGTCATTTGTTATATGCTCTTGGAATAGCGTCTGGCACATAGTAAGAACTCAATAAAGTTTGGTTGTGTTAGAGGAGATTGTATTCATTTGTAAGTACACCGTGAGCTCCCAGTCAATTTGCTGTCCCTTTTCAATTTGGGCATCTCCGGGGACAGGAAGCCTTTGAGGTGGACAGTCCAGTTGTAGGAAGAACCGCTTTACATGGAACCTGAATGTCCCTCCCTGAAGGCCGTGTCCTGGGCTCAGGCAGCGTGAGTCTCCTCCAGAGCCATCCCAGCTGAGTTTCAGTTTGGACCCACAAGCCGCCGTGGCGTCCCAATTTGGAATTTGCCTTTTGAGTTTTTATGTATTCATTTATTTATATTTTTGGTGCCGGGGATTGAACTCAGGGGCACTTGACCACTGGGCCACATCCCCAGCCCTTTTTTGTATTTTATTTAGAGACAGGGTCTCACTGAGTTGCTAAGTGCCTTGCCATTGCTGAGGCTGGCTTTGAACTTGCGATCCTCCTGCCTTGGCCTCCCAAGTGCTGGGATTACAGGCGTGCGCCACCGCGCCCGGCCCTTGAGTTTGTAAGCGTTGAGTGTGTTGATGTATTTTTGGTTGTAGATTTAACCTATCATCTGGATTTCTAGCCTGCAAAGGCCTGGACCCAGGCTGTGGTCTGTCCTGTAAGAAGAGGCTCAGGTCCTCAGCAGTGCTTTCAGCGTAGGTTCAGGCCAACCGCAGGCCCCAGGCAGCATGTGAGACCCAGCAATGCCCACTCTGTGTCACACCTCACTCACTGAAAAAAACATGGCTGTGTATCCCCAAAGCTTCAGTAGCCCCAAACCCACAGACCCCTTTCTTTTCCCTGGGTTTTTCTAGGTCGTCGACTCAAGGAGGCAGAGAAGACGAAGCTGCGAACCCCAGGGAAGCAGCTGAGTTTGTAGTCTTACAAACTTCCCTGGAGTTGGGGTGGTTGACATTTAGATTCCAGACTCTCCTGTGACAATTGGAAGTGCCCTGCCACTTCTGATGGTGATGCCCTTCCTCCTTCTTCAGTTCCCAGCCACGGAGAGCAGGGCCACCCTTCACCTGCGAATCGCTGGGACATGGACGAGTCACAGGGTTAGAAAGAAGCTGCAGAGGAATCTGTTTCCACACAGTCTCCGGCGCCGTCTGGAGGGCGCGGTCCCGTCCATCACGCATTTACCTGTTTGTACTGTTGATAAATTTGTCTGTTCTTTCTCAAATATTGGAGGCCTCTCCCTGGAGACAGGGTTCCTGCCCTCACACCCTGAGGGTCCAGTTCTGGGTCGTTTAAGCAGAGCCACCACCTGGACATGCGGACAGTGGACCTGGGGGGGGGGGGGGACTCTCACTTGTCTGGGATGCCTGCTCTTCCTAAGTTCTAGGATTCTGCATGGGAGGGGCCCACCGGGGCCACCCCAGGTTCCACTGGGCAGCTCCTAGGCTCAACTCCTTCCCACTCATTGCAAGCAGAAAATTTCCAAAGGGCTGCTTTGTACCGATCCAGGGTGCCTAGCAGGGGCGTTGGAGGGAGAGACGCCAGCAAGGACATTCCTTGACTTTGGAATCATGCACATTTCTTGAGTGTCGGGGATTTCTGACAAGCTCCAGCAAAATATCCCAGGCGGGCAGGATTCGGCTGCAGAAGACGTGGCCGTCAATCAAACCCTTGCCATTCTCGACGTGGCTGTCAGCTCTTCTCCTTGTGGTGTTTTCCACTGGACTCGTGAGGACACAGGAGGCGGCATCATTTCTTTTGATTACTTTTCCCAAGGAGTTTTTTTTTTGGGAACAGAAATTCAAATGATGGTTAAAAGTTGATTTTGAAATTAATTTTTTTTTTCTTTCTTGCCAACAGAGCACTATGGAGTTCACTTGCGGCCCCTTAGGCAACGGTTAGACCCCACTCGGTTTCACAGGGCTTTTGTGATACTTTAAGAAACTCTCGACATGCTACCCAGAGCTGCCAGGATTGGCTTTCCTTCCCTTTCTGTTGTCACAGGCGCTGCGTTTAAGGAAGCCTTGGGGTGTGGGCGTGGGTCGCCAGGCAACCCGGCCTGAAGAAAGTTCCGGGGAGCATCAAAGACCCTTCTTGCACACCTTCCGGAATTTCAGAACTAAAGCGACTCCGGGCAGCTCCTCCGTGGTCCTGGCGCCGCAGCTGTGTCATGTTCAGAACCTAGGAGCTGTCAGAAGTAAAAACATCCTTCAGTTCTGCTAAAGTTAATAAGTCAAGTTAAATCATCCACATATGTGGAAACAGAAGATTTTCAAAGCAGCGCCTTCATTATAAAAAATGTGTTAAAATTAGTAACTATTTTATATCTTGCCTATTTTCCCCATCCAACCTAGTTTTTTTTAAAACATCCAAATATAGATTTTGCAATATTAAGGTAGAGATGCATGAAGGCTCAAAACAGAAACGAGATAGGGTTCACTTGCTTACCCTTGGGGTGATGAGCACCCCGGTCCACCCTGACCCAGTGTCCCGGGGAGAGGGGTCTGACTTCAGTTTGACCCTCTCCCTCCCCTTGGCCACAGTCTCAGGAAAGGTCTCTGGTTCCGGGTTTGTGTCCTGGAAGCTTTCCTGATCGTCGTAGCTTCCACATGAAGTCTTCGGAGGGTGCTTCTCGTCGCTTCTCTGGACTCAGGCTGCAGGCCGGGAATGAGGTGGGCTCTCTCGACGTTTGTGGGAGGGATTGGTGGGTACAGTTCCTCATTGTGCATGAAGTAAACTCGCCGCGCTTTTCCGACGCTGTAATATAATTCCACGGACGCGGACGGCCTTTGACACGTGGACTCCAAGTTCATAGGGCAACGCGGGCTACGAAGGCGTGGCGCTGTTGCCTGTGGCTCTCGGTTACTTCCCCCTCTTGTGGGGACAGCACCCCTATTTCCAAGTGGAGAACTGACCTTTACCTGTTGTAGGTGCTCATGTCGGACCGACCCTGGGCGCCTGTCCCATGTGTGAATGTGTGACTCAAGTAGAACCAGCCAGATTCCCCCTCTGTGGGGACTATGAGCCAGGACAGGGACAGGAACTGGCTGGAGTGCATCCTCCAAATGGCAGGGTCGCGTGGCTCCTGCTACCTGGATCTTCACAACCATCCGGTTCCTTCTCTCTGGAATCTTCTTTCCCTGCCCACCGTGGTGACTGCAGGTCCCCACAGCTCCCTGCACCCTCCTGTGCCTGCTGACAGGGTCCTGACCGATGATCTCTGAGAGCAGTTGTCGGGGACCCAGCTCTCTACGACCCACAGTAGGGGTGAAAGGTCATGGGGCCTATTCGGCACTGACTCTCCTGTGTCCCGCCTGGAGGAGTCCACGTGCTTCCTGGGATGGAAAGTGAAGTCCATGCAGGGACGATCTGGATGGAGGTGTGTGGGACTTGTGAGAAGAGAGTCTCCCTCTGTCCTCTGTTCAGAGTCACAGGTCAGAGGACACAGTTGATCGGTGCCCCCCTTTCAGAGGAGACCCAGGGGGACGATTTCCTTAACGCTCTCCACTCCCTTACCCAAGCTCTCACAGAAGGGCATACAGGCGATAGTACTTGTCAAACGTGGGAAGATCTATGACATTCTTATTCTTTTATTTATTTTTTGTTTGTTTTGTTTTTTCTCTTATGGCTTATTTTATTTTTAGTGGTGTCTGCGTCCCATGAACAGTGATTTCAACATCTCCTTTTGCTCTGCCTGTCCTCAGACAAGATGGCAACCTCCCCTTGGTACATTCTCTTCCCTTAGGAAACTCGCCAAGCCTCTCCTAATCTCCTTCCTGAGGTTTGGAGGGCATCTCTGCTGCCTGAAGCGTTCGGCCATGCTTCTGCCCCGACTGGGCCTGGCGTGGCCTCAGCCTCCAGCCTGGAACTCGGTGTGGCCCCATCGCTGCTCCATCCCTGGCTCGGGGTCCCTTGCTGCCCATCCTCTGGCTCCAGCTGGCTGCTGACTGTCCAGGTGTGTCACCCCTGTTCACACTGCTGCTGGCTGCTGGGCAGCTGCTGAACTTCCAGGAAAGACCTGCTGCTCCTCCAAGGGACAGTTAGCGGCCCTGTCTTTGCCGTTGTTCTTTTGTTTCCGAGAAGACCCTCCGGAGAAAACCAGAAGGAACCAGCTGAAGCCAGACAAAGCCCCAGAGCCTCCTTTCCAATGCCCCAGAGCAAACAGCTCGTTGAGATCCTAGAATGCTCAGTTGTCTCCCGGGCGGGGCCCTTTTGCCACCTTAAAACCTGGTACTGGAGAAGGATGATCTAGAACCGCCCATGCTCAGGGAGTCTTTCCAGGTGAGCACGTGAGTCTCCCAGTGCAAGCCCCAGGCTGTCTCTGTTCAGGGAATCACTGCTTTGGAAGTCACCCCAGTGCTCTCCCTACTTGCTGCAAATAGCAAACCACCTTGCTCTTCTCTCCTGATTGTGCTTATGGGCTCTGCACCACGCGTCGCTGTGCCCCCTGCTCTGCCATGGCTCTGTGGGACTGGCATCCTAATCAGCAGACCTCTAAAAAGAGTTGTCTACCTTCTGTTTTTCCATTTGCTCCTCAACCAATTGCAGTCTGGCTTCCCCTGGTCTCACTTCTCTAAGGCCACCCCTTGCTGGTAGTCAAGTTCAGTAGGAACAATTTAGAGGAGAGGCCAACGAGGTGGCAGTTTTGCCCCCAGGCCTTAGTGGTACCCGCAGAAGTCACTGTTGCTTGGTGGTAAGTCCTTTACAGAATCTTTTCAAAGACTGCTTCCACCTGGTGATCAGAGGGGGCGAAGGGTAGACACATCTCTCGAGCATTCTGGGTCAGCCCGTCCCTTCGGGGGGGAAAGCAGAGACCAACCTCCCAGACAGGAAGGGGACAGGTGCTGCTCCAGGTGGAGGGAGGACAGAGGGAGGTGAGTCCCAATGCTGGCCCTGACACCCACTAGAAGAGGAGCCTGGGCAGGCTTTCTCTGGGCCTGCGATAAGCTAAATAAACCTGGTTATTCTTGTCAGCACAGTGAACTAGAGGAAGGCAGCAGTCGTCTGAGAGCAGCCGGTTCACAGAGTGTCACGCAGGTCTCGTCCTGGCTTTAGTCTCTTCCGCTTAGGGAACTTGGTGGGTGTTTGAAGCCCTGCCAATCTGACCTGTGTCCATCCAACACACAGAGCGTGGACTTGCAAAGCAGGATGCTAGCTTATTAGCTTTCAGTTATGATTCTAATTAGGTGGTGGAATTTATTTGTGCATTTGCTATACGAGGTGCCCTGTCTTTGCCAGACACCAAATTACTGTCTACAGCAGGGGATTGACTTGGCTGGGAAACCCAGCATCTCCTGTATTCTATAGAGAACACTCGGTTCCAGGTGCTCACCTCGACTCAGGAATTGAAATTAGACAGGAGAAGTGAGTTTCTGAGGGACATTCTCCATTGGTTAAGCCCACAAAGGTTCAGTGGCTCCTTTCCAGCCCTTTCTGCCTTGAAAATGTTATGAATTACAATACAGATCATTTCTCTCAAGCAGCTCCTTCAAGATAGCCTTGCATTTAACCAGGGCTGTGCCTTTTACAAGGTGTTTTACATACAGTCATGAGAGATAGCAGGACTGAGATCTGTATCTGTCACTCATTCACTCAAAGCAGTCATCGAAAGCCCGTCATCCCAGACGTCCAGGCGTTCTGGTTGTCTGTCGTTGCCTAACACACCGATCATTTGTTTTGTTCACGAGTCTGCATTTTGGGCAGAACTTGGTGGAGGCGAGCCCTCTCCATTCTGCAATCTTGGGGCTTCAGCTGGGAAGAGTCAAGTAGCCAGCCTGGAGGCAGAATCCTCCGGAGGGTACCTTGTACAGCAAGTGCACAAATAAATGTCATCACCTAATTAGAATCATAACTGAAAGCTCATAAGCTAGCACCTGGTGTCAGGCTGGGATAACCAGAAGCCCGTGTGTGGCTGGGATTGTCAACCTGGGCACCTCACTCAGTAGCCTCTCGATGTAGCTTGGGCTTCCTCACAAAGATAGTCAGATTTCTCACTTAGCAGTCCAGGGCTCAAAAAGCAGGTAGTCCAGTGCAGGCAGAGGTTGAAGGCCTCTTGGGGACTGAAGTAGTGTCTCCGCTACTGTTGTGATCTCTCTCTCTGTTGAAGCAGCCACAAGCCCACCTAGACTTGCCTGGTGATACACTGAGCCACAGCATCCAAGCAGTATTTAGAGCACCGTTTTAAAACCCCTTCACCAAGTGCCCAGATCAGACCTAGACTTGCCGACTCCAAACCAGGCTGTTAGAGTCAGGTTGATATGGACCCTGGGGTCTGGGGAAGGTGGCATGCATTCTAGGGGATGTAGTCATGGGTAGAACTTGCTTCAAGCTCTAATCTAGTTCTTCTAAGTGTAGGTGTATGGTCTTAGCCAAGTCATTTTACCTCTGGAATGCACATTTAACAATTATACAACTATTATTATTATTATCATCGTTGTCTTCGCTTTTGTCAGAGTCACCTGAGACATAACAAACCTCAGACACATTCACAGTGTCCTGCTTTCCTCCGTGGCTCTGACTCCCAGCATGGGCTTCAGCTCTGGGCTGACAGCTCAGGCCCTCCCTGCATCTCTCGGGTCCTGGGGAAGAGGGCTGGCTTCTGTGTTTGCTAACCTCTGCTTCCATTACTTCTTGTTTGGTTTTTTGGCATCTTCTGCCATCTGTATAACCAATTTGCTGCCATATATTGGCTCTGCTTGAAGTATGCAGGATGGTGCCCTTGTCCCCAGGGGACTCTAGACTAGACCCTTCGCACTGGATTGGGGCCCTGTCGGTGAGAGAAGAGGAGAGGGGCAGAGGTGTCCACTGCTGTCCTTCTTCTTCCTCTTCTTCCTGTCCTTCTTTGATTCCCATGTTCCTTTTTCGCTTTTGCTTTTGCAGAGATGGGACCATTATTGGGACCTTTGCAATGTGCTGTTTTCATGGTGATTCGCTAGTGCAAGTAACTCTGATTCACTTTTAAAAACAGTTACCTAATAACCCACATTAAGGATGCACCCTAGTACATCCATCTATTTCACTATTCACATGACAGGGTTTGGGGGTTGTGACAACAAACAGCTATGCACAAACCATATGTTTGCACATATATTCTTGTCTGTTTCTTCTTTCATAGCTTATTCAAATGGACTTCCAATGGTGGGGTTGCTGGATCAAGGAGTATGTATATTTTTAAACATAGGAAAAATCATCACCAGATTACTTTCCCTAAGGGGCTTTAATTCCACAATTCTTCCCCACTGAAAGGCCTCTATACTTTTGTTTGGATAACTACCACCAGGCTTGGCACTCTAAATGGCTATTCAGTGAACCAAGGATTTGGATAATGGGGGTTAAGATAATAATCCAATTTGCTGGTGGATAGATGCTTCATTATTTATACGTCTGTTCCTACCCCCCACATTCTATAAAAAGTCACCCCCGTAAAAGGCCCCCCTCTCTGCAGAGTCGTCATCCTCTCTCCCGTGTGTCTGTGTAGGTGTCCTTGATACACTTTATAATAAGGCACTTGAATGGTTGATTGCACTGTACCTGTAGCCTGTCGAGGCGGCTGCCACTTCAGCTGAGGAGTTTCCTCGGTAATTTACTAATAACCGCAGGTTCCAAGAGGCCAACCTGAGACTAATGCATGCGAATTCCAAGCCGGGCTTGCAGGGGACCCTATAAAGGGGCCAGATGGAATTGCAGACCACACAAGATAGACCCGCGGGTGCCCATTGGGGGAGGGGGGAGCACTTCATTGATTACTTGGGGCTTCTTGGCTGGCCACAGCCTTGAGTTAAAATCTGCACCCAAGTGAGGCTGAGTGTTGGCCACTTTGAACTCCTATTGTTCCCAAACCTGAATGTCACCACAGAGTCTGAAAACCTGTCCCCGCTTTCTGATCCAGCCACATGCTCCTGTCCCAGGTTGCATTACTGCTCACAGAGACCTGGGCAATTCCTAAAGGGTTTCTCTCCTTTAGGATGGATAGAGTGCCTCTATCTCCTGTCCTCATTAATTACCAGTCAACACTGAGCACTTACCAATCACTGTGCATTCACATCATTCCAGCACTTAGTTGATTTGAATAGATAATTATTTTAAAGTATACTATTGGAAAATATTTTGGAATGCCTATATTCTAAGCACTATGCTAGACAATGCATATTTATACTATGATATTTATGGTAATTCTACAAACAGGAATAATTGTCTGTTTAATAGATGATGGTAGTGAGGCTCAGAGAGGTTTAGTGACTTGTCCAAAGTCACAAAGGCAGTAAGTTGCAGGCATGGGCTCTAAATGCAGACTTATTTGGCTTTGACATTCATGCTGCTGGATGCCTTGTTCCCACGCCTGTCCAGGGAACTCACACTAATGGCCCTAACTTGCCTTCCTTTGCAAGGCCTTGGGCCATCTCGCCAAGGCCTTTCTTCCTGTTCTCTTCAGTGAGTATCCACTGGGCACCTGGCGCTAGGCCTGGTTTCCTTCATGTAACTGGTTATTGACCATCCCGCATGGCTTCTGGGAGACAGGTAGCCCCAATGGGACATCTGAGTCCCTGCAGCTGCTGTCCCCGCCCTTAGGGTGTGGCGTGGAACACGCTCACCTCATGATTTCCTCTCTTCCTCCTGAGGCTGCCGAGGTGCAGGACTTCTCACTACTTCTCCCATGTGTCTCTCCTGCCTGCCCAAGGCGGAGAGGACCGGCACCACAGCCATGTCCTCATCTTTAAGCATTTACACGTTTTACGGTGTGTTCATACACACTTGGCCCTCGTCCTTCCTGCAAATTGTATTGGTCAGACAAAAAGACTGGGCCTTCTAGAGTGGCGTTCATCCAAGTGGCTGATCGGCTGCACAAAGAGTCACACTGTGCTCCAGGGGCTCTTCCCCAAGGGGGATCTGACCTTCCTCTCCATCTGGAGACGTCCAGCAAAATCTGGAGACGCAGGGCTGTCACCACTGGGAATCTGGGGTGTGTTAGGAAGTAGAATCCAGGGCTGCCGTTGAGCACCGTGCACTGCAGAGCATGGCCCCGCGACACAGAACCAACAGGAACAGTGTCTGCAGGGCTGAGGTCCAGGCCTTCTGCCCTAAAAGAAGGACACGTTTTACTTGGTCAAATCTTCCTCTTTGGCATGTCTTTAGAGGTGTAATTTTTGCATAATACTCAAAGGAACATTGAATGTTCTTATCCCCCTGAGATCTAAACCTATACAACTCCAAACTTGGAATTGTATGTGGAAGTATAAGGAGGACACAGGCTGTCATTCTTCAAACAGCAAGATAGAAAAAAAAACAAAACAAAAAAAAGAATACGTATGTTTATTAAGTTCTTTCCTGTTTGGAGAGACCAAGGGCAGCAGTTGGTTTTATGGGACCGAATTTCTAAGACGTGGGCCTGGTATTTTAAATTAAGCTTGGACATTTGTTTCAAATGATATGGTTGCATATTCTAATCCAAGCAAAGGTTGTTCCATTAAGAGTTCTTGGTCCTATACTTAAAACCAAATAAAGATGGTAAATGAATACCTTCACTTCTGCTGGTCCAAATGGTGGCACGTGGATGGGCAAAATTATATGATGTCTGGGATCTGTTTTAAAATATTTTAGCAAAAATGAAGGTGGGTCAGTACATGAAATAGAGCACCGAAATGTTGGTAATGGCTAAAGCTGGGTGGTGGTACACTGAGGTTCACGGTACCATTATTTCTACTTTTTGCAATTTCGGAAATGTCCAGAATAAAGTGTTCAGAAAATGGGCACCTTGGCCATCTGTAGAACGACATATACTTGCAAATACAATCCTACCTATTCTTTGCAGTGTTGCTGTGGATTCAAGAGGTTACTTGGGCAAAATTCCATGCAAATGTGCACGTGATTGCCAATGCAGCAGACTGTTTTTTCATTTCAGTATTTTCAAGGAAATTTGAAAATTAAAAGTGACCACAGTATGAGCAAAAGATTTGAGCAGATGCTTCAGAATGGATGCTATGTGAATGGTCAAGAAGTCCAGGAAAAATGCCTCAGCATGGGTCACTAGGTAATGCAATTAAAGCCACCACGAGGCTCCGTGGTACCCTGGCTGGAGTGGTTCCATGAAAAAGATTGGTAACTACCAAATGTTATCAGTGATGAAGATCAACTAAAACTCTCTTACAGTCTTGGTAGGAGTATAAAATGACATGAACATTTTAGGGTAAAAGGTCTGCTTCCTATAAAACTAAATAAATACCTTCTTTAGGACCCAACCATTTTACTGTTAGGTGTTTACTCAAGAGAAAAGAAAACATACACTCATAAAAAGACCTGTCCAAGAATCATTCACTGTGCTTTATTCAGAACAGCCCCCTACTGGAAACATTCCAGGTGTCCATCAATAGGAAAACGAATAAGCAGATGGTATTAAATTCATCCTATAAAGTACTACTCAGTAATAAAAAAAAAAAAAAAAAAAAAAAAAAAAAGAAAAAGAGCTACCAAAACAAAAACATGGAAGAATCTAAAAGAAACTATTATGCTGAGTATATAATGTATGGTTCTTTCTTATGATGTTCTAGGTTAGGTAAAACCAGTCTAGGATGGAAAAATCAGAACAGTGACTTCTCTGAGCGTTTGGGCAGTTTCTAGTGGGAAGGGTAAGAAGGAACTCTCTGGGGAGATGGTGAGTGCAGGAGCTCTGTTTGGGGAGATGGCTAAGATTGTGGTTGACTACAGGCCAAGGAGATGTTTGGCTGTTGCCGCCTTCCGTAGTCTCGCGGGACTTAAGGGAGATTGCTGATAGGGTCTGCGCCATTTTGGTGGTGCATGTTAAAGTCGTTGTTAGAGCCAGAGAGAAAAGTTATCAGAATAAAAAAGCTGTTTGTTTCCAGTTTGCCTCTAAACTTCTTCCCGGGGCTTTGTTGCTCTAAGCTGCCATCGCTTCCAGCGGCAACAGGTGAGGTCCTGTAGCTTCATGTGAGTTTGGATTTCGTAGGTGAAGATTTTGTCAAGTCCTGTTACTGTCTGGGTTTACCACCTGGGGAGAGTCTCCTGGATGCCCTGCAGGCAGGGGAGCCCAGGCCAACCTTGGCAAATACCTTGGTTTGAGACAAAGGTGAGGGTCTGGGGAGGCCCAGATGACTATGATTTCTACAGCAGAGTGCTGGAGAGGAGAGAGAGACACACCACAGGGACACTACAAAGATAATCCAGCAGCTTTCTCCAGGATGTCAGGAACTAATGATCAGCGTGTGAGCGATGACGTTCTTGTGGTCAGGGAAAGAACTACCTGGGTGGATCAGAAGCACAAGTGTGTGGTGCTCACCCGGGGGGGGGGGGTGGGGGTGGGGCGGGGGGAACAGCGTCTCTTTCCACCAGCCAGGTGGAACACCTCCTCACTCAGGGCACTGGAGGGACTGTACGAAGGCTTAGGGTCAGTGGTGGAGACCAGAGCTGAGGGACGGTCTCATCCCGTACCAGGAATCTTTAACACAGGCTTTCGAGGGGTCAACTCAACCTCATCCCAGCACAAAGTTCAAGCATATTTATACAAATCCAAACATAAAGCAGCATCAAAACAGAAAAAAAATCACAGTGCTTGTCGTCCAAAGATTTCCAGGCATGCAAACAAGCAGGAAAATGGTACCCGGATAGGGAAAAGGATGGATCAATGAAAAGACTGAGAATGAACACAGATGGTAGAACTAGCAGAAAGGACATAAAAAGAGTCATCGTAACTATTCCATATGGCCAGAGAGTTCAGTGGAAACATGGACGTATAAAAAGATGCAGGATCAAATATCATGTATAAAATAAAAATTACACCGATGGTATTAATAGGTGGGATTCAACGTCTACACTGAATAAAAAGATAAGTGAACTTGAAGACATTGCAATAAAAAGTATCCAGGACGAAACACAGGAAAATACTTAAAATGCATTAACAGAGCACCTGTGAACTGTAGGACAACTTCAAGCAGCTGGTTCTACAGGTGATTGGAGTCCCCAAACAAGAGGAGGAAGAGGCAGGAACAGATGGAAGATGGGATCCACCTGACCACAGGAATCATGGTGGCTCACATATTTACATAGGCTAATATGTGTTTTTCTTAATATCTAAATCTATTTTAAAATATAATTGAATGTTTAGGGAAAAATAATAACAATGTCATGGTGTTGACAACATATTTAAAAATAATTTCAAAATGACTTGAAATTTCAAATATAATTTAATTTAAATGTGATATTCAAATTTGAAATACTAGCATATTAAACTTGAAGTACAACATAATTGGCAAATGCAAATATTTTGAATTTTAAAATTCTCTTATGCTGAATAAAAAGATACCAGATAAAGCCAGAATTGATAACATACATTTCCATTTATACAAAATTCTAGAAAACAAAAACTATAGTGACAAAAAGCAGCTTCATGGTCACCTGGGGAGGGTGGAGGGAAAGAGCTATGAAGGAACACGAGGAAGCTTTAGGGGTGATGAGTAAGTTTATTGTCATGATACATCGAAACTTATCAAAGTGTATATTTAAGTATGTTCAGTTATTGTATGATAATTGAACTTCAAGAGGGCCTTTCACAAAATGTTAAAGGCTTGTTCATTTTATTGCATGTAAATTTTATCTTTAAAAAAAAAGGAAAGAAAGAAAGAAAGAAAGAAAAAAGAACCCATGCTGAGTATTGATCTTCAGTCAAGTTCAAGGCCGGGGTGCAGGGCACCGATGGGGGCTGCTTCATTTGAATGGTCCAACAATGGACAGTAGAACGGACTGTCGGATGGGCAGAGGGATGGATGCGCACGTGATTGCACAAGCACCGACTCTTCTTTGCCTAACCCACGTCTCCAGGTCCGTTACTAGCGACTGGTACCTCCCGGTGGTTTCTTTAGCGGCCTGGGCGCATCTGCGGAACCTCCCGGCGAGGAGTCCTCGGCACCACCTTTGGTTCCTCCTCAAGGTTGGGAGCCATGCCAGGCCTTCCCTGGGGTTCCTGGTAGTGAGTATTTTATTTAGGACAATGCTGGGAAAGTCTCTCTCCCTAATCCACGAACCAGGACACATTTGTAGCCTTTTGCACTGGTCCCTGGCGAGCTCCCCGCTGTTGGCTCTTGGAATGCTGCCCCCTTGTGGAGCAGGCCCTCATTACTCCACGTGCCACCCACGTGGGCCGCAATCCTTACCGCCAATCATCTTGTGGTCTGAATCCCTCGCAGCAGCCTAGTTCTCTTTGGATGCTGCGTCGGTTTACCTGCGTGGGCTGCCCTAAGAAAATCTCACAGTCACGGGCTGTGTGGCTCAAACAGGAGAAGCCCAGAGGCAGAAAGTCTAAGATCAAGGTGTCAGCAGGGAGGCTTCCTCTGGGGTCTCCTTAGCTTGCAAATGGCTTTGCGCATGGTTGTGCTCCTATGCCCCTGGGGTCTCTCTGTGTCTATACAGGGACATCAGTCAGATTGAAGTAGGACTCCACCTATGGGACTCAGTTTAACTTAATCATCTCTCTTTTTTTTTAATTTTAAATATCTTTATTTTTATTTATTTTTATGTGGTGCTGAGGATCGAACCTAGGGCCTCAAGCATGTGAGGTAAGCGCTCTACCACTGAGCTACAACCCCAGCCCTTGATCACCTTTTAAAAATATCTATCATAGCCCTCTTACCTGTGGTCTCACTTTCTGCAGTTTCATTTCCCTGTCATCAGCCGCAGTCTGAAAATATTAAATTGAAAGTACCAGAAAGAAACAACCCGTATGTTTTAAACGGCACACTCCTCTGAGTAGGGTGATAAAATCTCACGCTGTCGCGCTCCGTTCTGCCTGGGATGTGAGTCATTGCTTTGTCCAGCTATCCATGCTGTATATGCTATCCACGGGGCGGTCACTCAGAAGCCCTCTTGTTTATCATATTAACAGCTGGAGTCTTCCGTGTCTGCTCTCCACCTGGTAGTCCACTCAAAGCCCTGTCACATCGACTGCTGAAGTATTGCAGTGCTTATGTTGAAGTAACCCTCATTTTACTTAATAGTGGTCAGAAAGTGCAAAAGTCATGATGCTGGCAATATGTCGTTAAGATTGTTTGATTTTTATTACTAGTTCTTGTTACCATTTTATAGTGCCTAATTTATAAATTAAGCTGGACTATAGGTATGTATGTCCAGTGTCAAACAGTACAGACAGGGTTCCTTACTACCCGTGATTTCATGCAGCCTCGGGGGTGGGGGGAGGCTTTTGATGTATCTGCTATGGATAAGGGGGGGGGGGCGACTGTGTCTCCAAATGCGGTTGCATTCTGAAGTGCTGGGATGGGGCCTCAAGGCAATGCAACCCTCGACAAACACGAGTGATGAGGTCTGCACATAGCCTCTGATTTTGGAAACGCCTGGGCTATCAGCCGTGTAGCTGGTCTACACTTGGGCCAATGGGTTCTTCCCTCCTGGTTCCGTCTCACTCTAGTCCAGGCTGCTGTGCTTTTGTCACCTGGAATGTCCCAGTGGCCTATGGGCCCAAATCATGATTTTGCCCTTGACTCCTTCGACGTGGTGTCCACACAGCAGGCCAGGCCAGCTTCTAGACATGTGGTGCTGTCTGTTCACACAGTCACCGTCCACCCCTCTCAGCCCTCCGGAGTCAACCAGCACCAAGTCCCCACTCAGCTGACATCAGGGCATCCTTGCAGGTCCTTCCAACGTCCCCTAGCACAGCCCCAGACACACTGGGCTCTCCTTGGAGTACCAATCAGCTTCTCTCCCCAGGACCTTTGGTCTTGCTGTGTCTCCTACCTGCTCCCCTCTGCCCTCGGGCTCTACCTGTTCTGTTCAGCATAAGGGTCACCCCTGGGGGTGACACACCCCGACCACTCCAAGTCCCAGTGAGGACCAGGTAGGACCCTCAGGGATTGACTTTAGTCACATCTTGTGTTGTTTGTCTTTTCTTTTTATGTACCAGGGATTGAGCCCAGGAGTGTCAAACCGCTCAGCACATCCCTGGCCCATTTAAAATTTTTTTTTTCTTTAAATCTTTGAGACAGGGTTGAGCCAGGTGTGGTGGCGCACGCCTGTAATCCCAGCACTTGGGAGGCTGAGGCAGGAGGATCGTGAGTTCAAAGCCAGCCTCAGCAATGGCGAGGCACTTAGCAACTCAGTGAGACCCTGTCTCTAATAAGAATACAAAAAAAAAAAAAAAAAAAAAAAAAAGGGCTGAGGATGCAGCCCAGTGGGCGAGTGCCCCTGAGTTCAATCCCCAGTACCAAAAAAAAAAAAAAAAAAAAAAAAAAAATCTTTGAGACAGGGTCTTGTTAAATTGCTTAGGGCCTCACTCAGATGCTTAGGCTGGCTTTGAACTTGCAATCCTCCTGCCTCAGCCTCCTGTGCCACTGGGATTGTGTTTTTCTTTACACTGCTTTTGGGGCTGTTGTTGAATCTGCAGTTAGGTATTTTGTTGCCCCCTCCTGTCCTATGCTGAACCTTTCGTAAAAGGGGAGAAAACTGACCAACTTGTTCATGGGTGTAGCCCCAGCACTAGCCAAATGCATCACACATACTAGGTTCTCAATAAATATTTGCTGAATGAATGAATGAAGCCACAGAAACCTTTAAATCAGCCGACCCCTCGCCTTTTCCGTGGTTTACAGATCATTCATCCTACTCTCCCTTTGATCATTTGATTCCTGACTGGAGGTTTCATCAGTTGGATGACAGGAAATGAAGGAGGAAGGGGACCAATGAGTCCTTTCCTAAGCAGCCCCAGTTAAGGTCAGAGGAGGGTAAGGGGTGGGCAGAGGACCAGGTTAAGGAGGGAGCTGTGGTGCATTGATTATTTGATGGATACTCCCGCAGCCCAGATGCCCATTCATTAGCACGGGCGGGTGAGGGTTGGATGCAATCTTAAACAACAGTTTGAGGCATTTCTATTCTGGTTCTGAAGCAGCTCAAATATTTTATGAGCTTTTAAGATTGGGAGAAATTAAAGCAAGTGTGTAATCGTGCTCTCTGTGTGTATAAATATATACACATATGAAATTTAAATATACTCACACAAAATCTTATTGTAGAGAATCTCATAAATCTAAAAAAGATAGGGAGTCTAAAAAAACCCTACCCATATGTAAACATAATATGAAAATATATTCAGTGTTAATTTCAGAATTTATTGCAATCTGCAGTACATCTTTAACAATTGCACATACACTCTCCCAAGAGCGAGAGTGAATTTTTTAAAAATGAAATATTTTGCATAAAATATTTTGATATTTTAAAAAACCAATATAACTTTTAAAAACCATAAAAGAAATGTCTAGCAGGAGTTGTAAGGGAATAATTTTTTTTTTTTTTTGGAAAAAATCATTTTGCTATAGTTTCTATCCTCTGAAAGGAGGACCAATGTACTAGATAATTATGTACTTTGGGATCATTAAGGGGCTTTTAGCAAATAATTTATCTGGTGTTCAAATGGGAATGTAAATAAATGAGTAATTTTTCCTTGTTAATTATAATTCTTGTGAATTACAATGTCTAGGCACCTCTCCAGGAGTACAAATCCACCCTCGAGTCAGAAAATCCCACCAACGATGTTGACATTGCGTTTGATGAAGTTTTTTTTTTTTCCTACGAGTAATCATTATCTTCAATTTTAGACCATTTCAGAAATAGAAACTGACAGTAAAGGTAACTTCTGTTTTGTTCCATTTCTTGTATGCATTTTTTATGGTTTATAGTGTTTCTGTGTCTCAATGAAGCTGTTTATAGCAGAGGTGTTACTTTTTATTAAGTACATATTATGCATATCTTATTACAACTTGCTACAGCTGAACATCTTTTAAAAGATTAACTGGTAAGTCACCCTCTGCCTCTGCCAAAATGAAAAACAAAGGGGATACATTTTGTTGTGACTCAGGCTAAGAAATTCTACCAACTATGAATGTTAGAACAATTGTGATTTAGATCTTACTTAAGATTTCAAAGCATTTTGCCACTGATTTGGTTCGATTACCATATTATCCAGTTATGTGCATTAGGAAATGTCTATGTGATGTGGCTTCTGTAAATGATCTTGTGACTTATGCACTCCTCTTCTTTTAAAAACCAAATGCAATTCACAAAAGAGGCTTATGGATTTGCAATTAAAATAGGAGTGTGTTGCTTTAAACCAGAGAGGGTACTGGAGTTTTGACCTTCCATTTGTATACAGTAGCAGGTCCTAACAGGAGCTGTGCATGTGTGCTTATTTTTTTTTTTTCTTTTCAAATTTAAAGGAAAACAATTTGCAAGAGTAAACAGGGTAAGTGGAAAGTGACAGTATTTTGAAGATTTGGAGGAGTTTGCCAATGCTAATTTGGAAAGGGTACTCAGAGAAATTCTAGTGCAGGGGGGGAGGAAGCCAAGGCCTCTATTTCAGCTCACTTAAGGTAGGGTGGGTGTCAGAACCCCCAGGATGGAAGCATCCATGCACCCCCTGTTTAGGGAGCACCTATCATCACTCAACATCTCCTTGGTATCCCCCCCATTCACTTCCCAGCAGCAGCTTGGCAGGATCACTGACATCTCCATTTTGACCTTGGCTTGCTCAAGGTCATATAACCGATAAGCGAGAGGGTGACAATACAGGCCGAGGCTGTGTCCAAGAAACTCTCTTCCTGTGTCCTGCTCTCTATACCAGTAGTTTGCTAGTGGAAATTAAAGAAGAATGTAGCCAGTGCTTTTTCTCTTGCCCCCCCCCCCCCCGCAAATTATAGGGGTGCACTCTAAACCATTCTCCACTGCATTCAGTCTGTAGATCAATTCCTGTTCTCAGTTCTCAGGGAAACACCCCAGAATTTGCCCAGGGCTGTTGACCACCGCTGGCCAGGGCTTCTCCCTGGCACGCCTGCCAGCACATATCCCACCAGGTGGTCAGATGCCCTACCCAGAGTCCCTTGGTTTGTTCCCAGTGCTCTTTGCTCCAAGTGATTCTTATGATGAGCTAATTCAAGTAAATTCTACATATTTCATGTAAACCGAAGAAAGACTATGAAAAAGAGAGCTGTTGCTTTTGTGAAACAGAAGGGGGGGGGCTCAAAAGATGTCCTAAAGGAAAGTTACCACAGAAACCACTGTCCCCTTAGATGTAGATCAGATAAGGGTTAAGGCTTGAGGGAGAAATGATAAAAATTCAGAAGGATTCCGAGTACTGGTTTCTTGGCGTGCAGCTTCATGTTCTAAAACCACATCTGACCACCTGGTGGGATATGTGCTGGCAGGCATGCCAGGGAGAAGCCCTGGCCAGCGGTGGTCAACAGCCCTGGGCAAATTCTGGGGTGTTTCCCTGAGAACTGAGAACAGGAATTGATCTACAGATTGAATGCAGTGGAGAATGGTTTAGAGTGCACCCCTATAATTTGCGGGGGGGGGGGGCAACTTCATGTTCTGAAAGCCACCCCAGTGGAGACAGGCATGGCATTATGGCTGTAGTCCGTGGGAACCCCGCCACAGGGCCTCCACACTCAAAGAAGAACCGAGGGTCTCAGAGCAGAAGTTTGGCAAATTAAAATGAAGATCTTGAGGTGTGCCTGACTGTCTACTTTCATGGATCTTCTTATTAATTGCCCAATTAGTCATCCTGATAGGATGGGGTCAGAGGGCTTTAACTTTAATTTCAAAAATGGTGACTCTCAGCTTCTACGGGGGGCTTACTCTGGGAAGGCATCGTGCAGGTCAGCGTCCCGCATGAATGAGAGTGATGCGAATGCTAGTAAGAAGCACGCCACTCCTCCTCTCAGGCTGTGTGGCCCCGTGCCCGTAACCGTCTCCATCGTGCGGACGGATTCTCCACAGTGTAGACAGGGCCCTCCAGGCGTGCAGACCACTCCTGACGACCAGACAATAGCGCATGCACACGGAGTCAAAAGACGAGGTTCAAACTATAACTCCACCACGGAGATACCTCGGACAGGCCAGTGATTGCCTTAGAGCTATAAGTGGCCAAGTAGAAAGGTGGGAGATGGGCTGCAAGTCAAGATTCCTTTGGATCCACCCACTTATCCACTCATCCACCCACCCATCCATCCATCCTTCCATCCACCCATCCACCCATCCATCCACCCATTCATCCTTCCATCCATCCATCCATCTACCCACCCACCTATATATCCATCCATCATCCATCCATCCATCCACCCACCTTCCACCTATCCATCCACCCACCCATATACCCATCCATCTATGCATCCACCCATCTATCCATCCATCCATCTATCCATCCTCCCACCCACCCACCCTCCAATCCATCCATCCATCCATCATAATACATACATACATATGTATATCCCTTTGTCTGTCATCCAACCATCCCTCCACCTATTCATCTATCCGTTTGTTGATCTTCTCATTCATCCATGTGTCCAATCTGTCCATGCATTTACCCACCCCAACCATCCACCTCCTCATCTCCCCATCTATTCATCCCCTTATCCACCCATCTATGCATCCATTCATCTGTCCATACATCCACTCAGTCCTCCCCTCCTCCCCCTCTCTACTCTTTTCAAGGACAGCAGGACAATGCAAGGGCTTTGAGGGTAGAGGGATCCTTCTTAGCTCTGTGGTGGAAACATTGTCGTTGTCACTGTCCTTGCTATGAATGCAGTGTTTAGTGTAGTCTGCTGTGATGCCCTATGTCAGTAGAGTTTTCTGCTGTTAAAAAAAAACTCATTTGAAGCTCTAAGTGCAATTCCATTTGAATCTCCTAAGAGTCACTTCAGGTAGTCAGAACAAATATCTATATCCACTACAGGTAAGGACACTCAGCTTACCAAGCTTGCCAGGACCTGGGTGGCAAAGAATGTGAAATGAGGTCCTCAGATTCAAGATCGTCTCTGGTTTAGTGCATCCCTCACTTACCGCCCGACAGTGTGGACTGTCAAGCTCAGGAAGAGGGCTCCTTCCAAGTGCAAGGCCATCTGTGGTGGCCACCAAAGGGCCATCCCTAGGTACCAGCCTCTTCTCATGAATGGGAAGATGGCTTCTTATCATGCAAATGTACCCGGCGTCTGAATGCTGTGTGCAGGGGAAAATCCCCATTCACAGTGTTGGAGACAGCTGGAAGTGATCTCAAATGCATTATGCATTGTGATTGCATTGGCAGAGGGGTAAGAAATGTTAAAGTTTTGTTACAATAATAATAACCATTGTGACAATACGATTTGTTTTACTGACGCCCATTTTTTGGCAACTCTGTCGTTATAAACACAGCATGTGACGGTACTTTAATGAGACGGTAGAAACTTACGCTCGTTTATGAGGATATATTTATTGAGCCACTCTAGGTCCTTGGTTCCTGGTATACTCACTTCTCTCTCCACAGCTTGAGCCACGTGACACTGTGGGACCAGCGTGCTCCTCCCATGGGGGTCAAGCCTGCCTGAAAGGAAGAGTTCTGGTCTGGGGGTGGGGGTGTCTCCACCCCAGCTGCACAAGAGAATCGCTACATGCACCTTTAAAAAATGCCCACACCTGGGCCCTGCTCCAAACAAGTAAGTCACATTCTCTAAGGATAGGGACCAGGCCTGGGGAATTTTTGAGAACCTCCTGCTTGACTCTAAAGGCTGAGGACTTCTGCTCAAGCTCCATGCATCCAAATTGCTTAGGGATCTTTTTAAACACAGATTCTCAAAGGGCAGGCCTACGGCAGGGGCTGGGAGAGAAGGGATGGGCCAGGAAAAGTTTGCGATTCCAATGAGGCCCACGGGTGGGATGCCAAGGAGGCCCAGTCTTGAACCACGCTTTGGGTGGTGCCCGCCGTCTGCCACCTGAGGTTTATCTTGGAATCCAGCCCTGACCGTACATGGATTTAAATGCTCTGGTCTGGTCTCTCGCCTTCCAGGAGCGAATGTCAGTGACAGCTGGGATCAACGCTGACGGCCTCGGAAGTCCCTTGGAGAACGTGCCCCGGAGGACTGAGCGAAGGTGGGCAAACGTCTGACTGCCCAGAAGAATTCCAACATCGACACTTAGGACTGACGTGTCTGGCCAAGTTCTGGAAGGAATTGTCAAGCAGGGGTTTGATGACCCACGGAAAGAAACGAGGTGGTCACTAAATCAGTTCAAATAACAGCGCAGGAGGGACCCTCCTTGGAGCAGCTGCTGGTTTTACAAACGAGTCGGATCAACATGGCGGGACGGTTCCTTCCAACTCAAAGCTGCCCTTCCCCGTGGCTTTTTGACAGTCTGAAGTACCACTGCTCCGGCTGACCACCGGCACCCCTGGGCTTTGCCAATTCCAGCCTGGTGCGTCGCGCCCTCTTCTCTTCCGGGCCTCTTCCCATCGTTGGCCTCATCCATGAGCCAAATAAAGTTCTCTCCTCCTTTGCGGAGCCGCTCCTGCCTGTGCCGACACGGGCAGCCCTCGGGTGTCAGGCGCCTGCCACCCGGTCCACCGCTCAGGTGTGCCCTGATCCCTGCTGTTCCCAGCAGGCTTGTCTCGACCTTTGGGCAGGTGGCAGGCACCGTGGGGAAGGAGCGTCCTAGAACACCAGTGCTCCTGGTGGGAACGGCTGTCGCGCTGGGCGGGGTGGAGGGGGATGTGGTCCAGCGCGGGACCTCTTGCCTGCAGGTCTCCATGTCCACACCAGGTCACCGTCTCAACCTGGGGAGAGAAAAGAGTGGAGGAGACCGACATCTCCGGGGTTCAGATCGCGTCGGATCCTGGGTGGGGTTACTCTCCACACCTCTCATTTGCTCTTCTAGGCACCCTGGAAGATGCCAGCTGACCCTGCGAGCTCTAGCCGGATGCCGGGTGTTCTCTATGAGGGTCCCAAGGCGGGGGTGGGGGACGGTAGGAGCTACCGCCATCCAGATATGTCTGTTCACAGCTTCAAGACAAAACACCAAACCAAACACAACGGTCCCACACCTGCTGTGCCAGGTGACACTCACCCCGCGTGCCCACAGCCACCTACACGAGTGCTACCAAGCTAACATCCAACGTCCTCGTGCCCTGGTAATCGACGTGTTTATCAGGAGTGAACATCACTGCGTGGAGCCCGGAGGAGCAGACCTTTCGAAGCTGTTGGTCCTGTGTGTTTAAAGACACTGCACTCGCAGGGCGCGGCGGCGCACGCCTGTAATCCCAGCACGTGGGAGGCTAAGGCAGGAGGATCGCGAGTTCAAAGCCAGCCTCAGCAAGGGCGAGGCACTTAGCAACTCAGTGAGACCCTGTCTCTAATAAAATACAAAAAAGGGCTGGGGGTGTGGCCCAGTGGTCGAGTGCCCCTGAGTTCAATCCCTGGTACCACAAAAAAAAAAAAAAAAAAAAAAAAAAAAAAAAAAAAGACACTGCACTCAGACCTCTCTGCCTCGGGTTCTGGGACATCTGGGCACGCTGGCCTTCCTCACCTGAGTTTCTTGTGCCAGTCTTGGGTGTTTTAGTTCCTCCCAGAGTAGCTGAAAGTTGACTGTCCGGTGCAATGCAGGGGACCCCACAGCATGGCCATCATCCATGTCACTGAGAGGGCTCCTCTCCTGGTGGGTATAAAATCACCAATTCAAACCAGATCACAGGGCTTCCTTGCACACATCCGATATGTTAGACATTTGTCATGTTGTGCTAAGCTGCCATTTTGTTCTCTAAGTGATACCAGCAGAGACCAGAAGCAGGGAGCCCGGGAAATTCAAGTAAAAACCACAGAGAAACTATTATGTCTAAGTAGGATGCACCAATAAAAAAATTTGAAATTTTTAAAAATTTTAAAGAAATCTAAGCCAACAAAAATCACAGAGTGCTCAGCACTGAGATGGTCTCCTGCCCTCTTTGTGCCCTGCAAGGTGAGGGAAGCGCATTGTTTTATGGCCTGAGTCGCTGCACATGAAAGCGTGGGGGCTTTGTGGGCACCTGGAGCTGCCCATCGAGGCTGGGGGTGTCCTGAGGATGGAGCCTTGTCACCCTCCCCCGGGTGCTTGGAAGGAGGCCGCTCCTTGCTGTCGGTCACGGCCATTCTGATAACTGCCTGAGCAGGGGCTGCGGCAGTCAGGAGGGCTGGGGTGGGCTGTGGTGACAGACGGCCCCAGATCCCAGGGCCTCAGCCCAGGTTCACATCTCGCTCACACTCGGGCTGCCAGACTCCGCAGATAAAACAGAATTCTTAGTTACACTTGAATTTCAGATAAACAGCATTTTTTTTTTGTTTGTTTGTTTGTTTGTTTCCCGCATGTGTGTCCCACACAATATTTGAAATGAGACTCAAACGTAGCCTGGCATCTTGTGCTCCATCAGGCAGGCCGGCTTCTGTCACGGTGACGTCATCCTAGCTTGCTCCCCGTGGGTCCAGCGTCACCACAGGTCCTCACGAGAGGGAGGCGGAGTCAGAGGAGGCGTGATGAGGCAAGCGGAGGTAGAGGGATGTGTCCGTGGGCCACGGAGTGCGGGCAGCTGCGAGAGCCGGACGAGCCGAGGAGCAGGCTGTCCCCGGAGCTTCCGGAAGGAGCACGATTCTGCCGACACCTTGATGTGCAGCCTGTACGACTCACATGACAGACGTCTGGCGTTCAGAACTGCAAGGTGAGACATTCGTGTTAGATCAGGCCACAACATTTTGTTATATCAGCAACAGGAAACTAATACATCCATAAAGAGCCCTGAGCCTGTGGCCATGTCACCAACCTCATGGGTGCCTGCCTCCGAGGTTTGTTTCCTGGAAAACAGTGTCAGGGATGAGGTTTGTGTCAGACTGAGAAAGCAAGGTGCATGTGGCACAAGCTGCCAGGACCAAGTCCCTGCTGGGGACTTGCAGGTGACCAGGGTGGGGCTTGAACTGGGTTCCTTGCAGCTGTGCAGAGCAGCCACGTCTGTCTCTGCGTGAATCAGAGGACCCACTGGCCCGGAGAATGCTCCAGGAGTGTGTCTTCATCCAGGCACGGCGAAAAGCAAAGGGGGTGGACAGCCCTCCTCCACGGGGCAGGCTGGGCAGGCTCTTCATCGGATCCTCGAACCAGGCCTCCGAGAAAGCAAGAGCAAAAATTCAAACGGAAGGGAGGAGGAGGACTCAGAAATCCCGGCTGTGCAGGGCCAGCAGAAGGCGGGAGAACAGGTTCCAGGTGCTTCCTGCCTGCAGGGCTTCTCAGAGCCCTCAGATTGCTACTGTGACCCCCAAGGCTTCAGGATGGGGCTCTAGAGACAGCAACACGGCCCAAACCACGTGGCCGTGCAGTTTCTTTGTTAAAGAGCATCTCAGTGCCTGGAGGTTCCTTGGAACAGTGTTTGGGAACCACTTTCCTATTGTCGTCCTTCTGTTAGAACAGACACACAACTCTGCGAGGGGTGTGGGTCCCCAATCCATCCCGGGGTGGGGGCTTCCTGGAGTAAGGAGGGAGGGGGGAGCATCCGGCAAACACAGGGTCTCGGCGTTCTGCTGAGTACTTTTGATGCTACAGAGAGGTAATTGAAATCCCACTAAAGTTCAAAAACCTCATTGGTGTACAGGAGTCTAGTGCCAATTTATCTATTACTACACTTGAATAATACAGAATTTTATTCAGTACTAATAGTGTGGGTATAATTATATGTTTTTTCACACATGTGGAATTAATGACACTAAATATAAAATAAGTAATCTGGAAAATTAGTCTTTAGGAGTTTCATCTCATATTCAACACAAAAACACTAATGCCTTTGAATGTTTTCCTCCCCTACGCAGGACAAGCAATATTTAAGAAACACATAAATGAAGACAAATGTCTTCTCTAGAACTTTTTATACACTAAATTGGTTGGAGGTGTTATTTCATAATTACATCAAATAAAAACTTGTGCAATTTAGTCCAGTGAGCATGGCCAAGTTATTAAAAAGTAATTTTTTCATTCCACTGAATACATGCACCAAGCATTACGTGAGTGCACGTGAGCTTGAGAGGCATAGCCCTGAGTGGCCAGGAAGTTGCCAGGGTCAGCAGGACCCAGGGCCTGCCTTCTAGAAGCTTCTGATCACATGAGGGGGCAGGACAGGGGTATCAGATATCTCAGAGGGACCTTTCTGTGGCAAGTGGCAGAATGCTGAATTTTGTGGTTCATGTACCTGAGAAGCTGAAGGGTAGATCTGACTTCAGGCATGGCTGGACACAGGTGCTCAGTGGAGTAGGCTGGTGGGGTTTCTTGTCCAGTCTCTGGGTCTTCCCGCTCCTGTGCTGATTCTTCTTTGCCCTGGCATTGGACAATGGCTCTGGCAGTACCCCACTTCCCATCAGTTTCAATTAGGACACCAAGTTTCCCCTCCGGTGCCTTCTAAGACTGCCTCAACGCCCCCTAGTTGGGCTGGCCTAGGTGACATGCCCACCCCCAGCCAATCACCCAACCAGGAAGCTGCTGGGTGCTGATCAGTTCAGGCCCTGGGGAGCCTCCCTGCACACTGGACTGGAGGGAGGAGAGGTGGGGTGCCCCGTGGAAGGGTCCTATGGCTGAGCAGGCCAGAGCGACGTCTCCCCGTCTCCACCACGTAGGGAGAAGCAGAGCTGGGCATGACAAACAGAGAAAGGAGGAGCGGCGGTGTGGCTGGACTGAGAGGGGGGTGGGGGGCGGGGCTCGAGAGCCGAGGATGAGCGTGTGGGCTGTGCATGTTGAACCATTAACAGTTCAATGCTGGGAAGGACCTGACCGACCACAGCAACACCACCAGCCAAACAAAAAGCAGTGCAAGAGACCATGGGAGAGTCTGAGAGCCTCACTGAGCCTGGAACTCAGAAATCCCAGGAAGGCGGGCGGAGGCATGTGGCAAAGAGGGTTCAGGGTTAGATCACAGAAGGTCTTAACATGCCGCAGAAGGACTCCCCTTGCCCAGGCATCAGTAGGGTTGCTAACAAATGAACAGGAAAGTGCTGAGTGTAGCATCCCCACGTTGCCTACCGTCCATTTCCCCTAAACTTCCTATTGAAGAACGATGCTAACTGCTGAGTGTGTATACAGGGGGATCATGGCCCACTGACCTACACAGACGGCAGTGCTGCACTGCCCGGCAGCAGCCAGGTGGGGCGGATGATAGATGGGCTACCCTGTCCCCCCAGAGTTTTCCACATCCTGAGAGAAGCAACCTTGTTTCATTCTCGGCAGGATGTTTCTTCCCCGGGCAGGATGTTTCTTCCCTGGGCAGGATGTTTCTTTTCCCCGGGGAACAGCCAATAGGCTTAAAGGTCACCCTGTTCTATGGGCAAAGAGCCAATGGCGTTGGGGTTGCTCTGGTGCACCTCCCACCAGAAATCCCTATATAGGGCCCTGTTCGAGAGACTCAGAACACACACACACATCAGCTTGTTGATGCTGAGAGGAGGAAGCCACTCAGACACATCAGCTTGACCCTGTGGAGAGGAGGAAGCTACTGCAACAGCTCCAGACCCATCACCTCCAGCCTGACGGCCGCTCCCAACTGACAGCTCCAGCCTCCAGCCAGACAGCAGCTGCTTTAGCTGATAGCTCCAGAGATCCTAGCCTGTGTGACCAAGCACCCACCTTCTGTCCAGAGCTTGCCCACTCCCCTCTCCCTGACTCCCCTCTCCCACCAGCTTGCACTCCCTTCTCCCTGACGACCTTCGACCAGAGCACCTCTTCGACCTTCGACCAGAGCACCTCTTCTGGTTTTGCTACCAGCCACGAAGGCTGTTGAATAAATCTCTTGGCTGCACGGCTGTCCCCGGTGTGATGTTTTGCCCTTCAGCGGAGAGGGGCGGCACTGTGGGCCCCCTTCCCCATCTGCAGGTATTGCCCAGCGAAGGGGAACAAGACCCGCAGAGGTTGGCTGAGCTAGACTGCAGGGGGGGGGGGCAGGGGCGGCCAGGGGGGGCCGGGGCGCAGCAGGGGACCTCCAAGAGCCCCAGTGAAGGAGGCTGCACTGGCCAGGCCCTCCAGAGACGGGGCCAGCAGGCTGGGGGTGCGCAGCTCACGCGGGGTTTACGCCCTGACACACCCGCGGTTGGTGATCCTGTCCTAAGCGGGACCCACGTGACGCACTGCCCTCTGCACACCCTAGCTTAGCCAGGAGGCATGAGGGCGTGTCAGCGGGGCCACCTCCTGGTCACGAGGCGACTGGGAGGTGCAGCCTGCTGCCTCCGCCGGCTTCTGGGGAGGACGGGGTGGTCGGCTGCCTGGCTGACTGTGTCTCCTCTGCCCCGCCCCAAGCCGCCGAGAACCGCAGGTTGAATCCTTGCCACAGATCCGGTGAGCTTTGTCCGTGTTGGCAAAGAATGTGCTGTGCTCCCTGCGCGGATCCATCCGCCCCGCCTTGAGACCTGATTGGGATTCAGATGTCACTCTTATTCAGAAACCAGCTCACACACACACCAGGGTAACGTTTGGTTGGATGCCTGGGCTCCCTGTGGTCTGGTCAAGTTGGCCATTAGGGCACCAGACGTGCAGGGATGGAGCTTTGCAGGCAGAGGAAACGGCAGGTGCAAAGGCCCTGAGGTGAGCCCTTGCTAGCATGCTGGAGGGCCACCGAGGAGCTCAGTGGCTCCTGGAGGAGCATCCCGTTCAAAGGGCAGAGAGGTGGAGATGGTTGGGGGGGTCATGGCAAGGTGCAGGTCAGCAAAGGTCTTGAGAGGACCTTGACCCCTGCCCTCTGCAAACCTCCTCCTCAGCACCTGCCAGGTAGGAGGCCAACTATTCATCTGGATGTGTCCCTCCCCCACTAGACTATCAGCCTTTGGGGGAATCAGGCCAAGTGCTTACTCACTGGTGCCCTCAGCACCTCCTAGTGCACATAGCAGGAGGTGAACGTCCTGGAATAAGTGTAATAATTGCACATCTTTTGATGGGAGACAGAAAATCGGAATTAAAAAAAAAGTATGAATTTCCTGTTTTCGAAGGTTTTGCACTTGAATCCGATCTCTAGCCAACTCACTCCCACACACGTGTGTGGCTGAGGTTGACTGTGGAAGGCGCTGGGTTGGGTCCTGGGGCTTCAGACAGGAAGAGCAAAGATAGACACTCAATAAGCAGACGATGGTCGCCAGGAGTGCGCGGTCCCCGGATCCCGCGGCAGGTCCTGTCCATCACGGTGCCCGCTACCTAGCAAGGTGTTGGAGGCCCACAGAGGTGAGGCGGGGGCTGGCCCCACCTCACCCAAAAGGAAAGTCTGGATTGATCGCGCTGGAGGCCGCAGCGTGTGGCTGGGCTCTGCAGCCGCTCACTGTCCCGGGGCCACCTCTCTGCCTCACCCTCTTCTTAGCGGAAGCAACTGTGCCTGTTTGCCTTGCTCTGTCTCATTTGATTTCAAATCTCTTTCTAAGTCTCAAAAAGCAAAACCATAGCTTGGTTGTTTCTGCAAAAATGGACACTCGCTGCAAAATGAAAATAACATGGGAAACCAAGAGATGGAAACCCACCCCGAGTTTTGCCAGTGGAGATAAGCCCCTCCCGGCAGCTTGGTAGAGACGAGTACCTGGGATGCACACAGCTGTCTGCAAACAGGGGTGCACCCCTGTGCGTGTCCATCCAGGGGGACCACCAGCCACCCAGAGTCAGCCTGGGTGCTGCTCTCCGCTCGGTGCCTTCCCAGGTCCTGTGGATGTGGCCCACTAAGAACTTCTGGATTTCCATCTCTCTTCTTCATCCCCACCGACATCCCCGCCCCCAGCCCAGATGTGACCAAGCTGCTGGCCTCCTGTGCCTGGTCTCTGGCACCTCCCGGCTGGCCCCCATCCGTTCTCACCCCTCTGCTCCGCCATGCAGTGAAGGCTCTTCAGAATCTTAAATCTGGTCACCCCTGCTTCGAACCCCGCAGGCTCCCCGCGCCTGCCCTGCTGCCCCGCCCGTGCTCAGCTGCCTCTCCATCAACTCCTCCTTCCCAGCCCAAAGCCCAGGTGCCAGTTCCTGGCGGACAGGTTGTGCTTCCTTTCTTGTGCGTCCTTGAAGGCACACTCACAGGGATTTAAATGGCTGCAGAGAGCCCTGCTGTGTAGGTGACGGTGACAGGTGGGCACGTCATCTGCTGTGGACGGGGCCAGTCCAGCTTTCAGCTGCGATGGCCAGCAATGTGCTGGACACCCTGTGTGGGCAGTAGACTGGTCTCCCCTGTCAAGAGGAGGACATGGAATCTTGTGTCCTGACCCGCGCGGTCCTGGGGAGGGTCCCGCCACAGTGCCTAATGCAGCACTGCCCTCCGTCACCACCCGAAGCAAGAGCTTCCCCGTCTCTCAGGTTGGATCACGAAGACAGCTGGGAAAGGAAAGCTGTTATTTTCATTTGCAATTGTCTGATTATTAGTGGGACCATTTAAAAATGCTCTTCATGGCTACCGATTTTCTTCCTTCTGTGGGTTGATTTGTTCTGAGTCTTTTCCGGGTTCTGTATCGGGAAGTGCTTAGTTTGCTTTTCTTATTGATTTCTAAGAGCTGTTTGTATGTTACGGATATTACCTCTGTCTGTGATACGCATTTTTTTTGGTACATTTTCATGCTGCTAAATATGTTAATCTTTTCAGTGATCTTTTCTTGGCATTTTAAAAAATGAAATGATGGGAAAAAGCTCCCAACCATAAGGTTACAAAGAGAAGGAAGGAAGGAAGGAAGGAAGGAAGGAAGGAAGGAAGGAAGGAAGGAAAAGAGAAGGAAAGAAGGGAGGAAGGGAGGGAGGGAGGGAAAGAGAAAGTCATGTTCTCTTTTTGTTAAAATTTTTTCTTTCATTATCTAAGGACTGGGGTGGGGACCAGCTCCCCTTTGCCTGGCTCCGGGGCCATCTGTCCCCACACCAGTGAAAGGGGTCCATTCCTGTGGATGGAGCTGCTTCCCTCACAGGTGAAATTCCCATTTGTGTCCGTGGGTCTAATTCTGAACCCTCTATCCTGACTGCCTTTCCTGGCTTAGAACCTCACTTTTAATTGCTGAAGTTTCATTAAAAAAAAAAAAAAAAAAAAAAAAAAAAAAGTCAAAATCCTCCCTCCTGGTCTTCCTCCCGAGCCCCACATTTCCCTGGTGATCCTCAGGTGTCTACGCGTAGGGATGAACTTTAGGACTACTTTGTCAAGTTAGAGGACAAACGAGGCGATTTTGATTGCAATCGTGCCCTGTCACTTACTTCTCCTATTTAAAGCTGAGGGTTGCTTCACAGAACCTCAGTTAGAGTCTGTCGTGGGTTAAATCAGGTCCTCCCTGTCTCCAACTCCATATGTTGACGTCCCTAGCCCTGGCTACCTCAGAACGTGACCTTGTTCAGAAATGGGGTCTTTTCAGAGGTGATCAAGTTGGAATGACGTCACAGGAGGTCATGGGGACGTCCTTACCTGGAGGACTGGTGTCCTTATCAGATGGGGACGTGTTGGGGCACAGCCCAGGGGGAAGGCCTTGAAAACGCGAGGCAGAGTCAGGGCGAGGCCCGTGCAGATCACAGAGGGACAAAGACCACTGGACACCCAGGGCTTGGGGGAGGCCTGGCGCCTGGCGTCACCTGATCTCAGACCTCTGGCTCCTGTTGCCGAAGCCGTCCCTCTGGGAAGGTGGCCCTGGCACCCCAAAGCAGCCTCCTTTGAGGCCTTTCCTACACGTGCTGAGGTGGCTGAGGGTAAGGACCGCGTCCCAGCAGAGGGCCTGGCATGCCACCGGTGCCCACTAGGCCCAGGAGCAAAGGCACGAGGGGACTAAGGAAGGGGGCGAGGGAGTCACTGCGAGGAGGGCTTCTCTCTGGGTGACTGCCGAGATGGGGGCGACGCCCCAGCCCGGGCTCCTCTGGGCCACTCCGGCTCTTGTGTTCATCGTTGTCAGCCCTCACCTGGGTTTTGACGGCTTAACGGAACCTCATTCCAACTTCTGGGTGAACACATCCACTTCCTGTCATGGCGGACACGCAATGGCCAGGGGGCCGGTGGTGGCCGTGGAGACAACTTCTCCCACATGCAGGTGGCACAGGAAACTGAGTGCAGGCAGTAATTTCTTGGCACATCCCCTTCACAAATCACCTACTTGCATTATTTGAGTTAAACTCAGCCTCCCGTGCAAGAGCAGATCCGCTTTTTAAGATGGTATTTCAAGTAAGCCATAAAACTTATTTTTCTAATTATACTGTACCTCTAATGTATAAGATGTGATTCATATATAATCACTGTTTTAATGTTTTATTCCTTCCACAGGAAAAAAAAAGTGATGGGAATAAAATATCAATATCCTCCTTAAAATTGACAGTTCATTCTGACATGTAATTTAAATGAGGGACGAGATATCAATTAAAAGAAGGTGATGCGACACTTTTCTCTCAGTCGCTCGTTTTTTTTTTTTTTTCCCCCTCCCATTTTATGTTGAGAGGGATTAATGGAGATGTTTGAACCTTTTCTTCCTTTGTGAAATTAGGGGGAAAAAAACCAGTTTAATATGGGTGTACGTCAAGAGAGATGTCAGCGAGAAGAGATACAATTTTAAAATGCTTTTTATTTATTTTATAATATGTTATCTAAAACATTATAGCCTCTCATGTTAAAGATTCATAACTTGGTGAGTCTTTGCCATCTATTTCACTTACAAATGACAGTAGTTTATTTTTAAAAATGACGTTTTAAGATGCTGGTCATTATATATATAAAAGGCCCTGTAAAGCTTAAACAAGAGGCACCCAAGAGATTAGAGAAAGTGAGTTTGGGGACGTGGAAATTCATAGCATTTTGGAGGTCATTTCATGAAGAATGCTCTATGCCAGTGCTTTCCCCATTTGATTTAGCTATGGTGTCTAAAAATCATGTTAGTCTTAATTTCCTGGATCAAATAGTGCAAAATGAGAGTTGTAACATATATATCAGGAGCAGACAGGAACTTTTTATTTCTGGGATTCGTTTTGTTTGAATGTTAATTTTAGTTTTACATTTCCCCTGGTGTCTAAATCAATTTCTGCTACAGTGGGAACTTAATACACATTTCACAAATCAATGAAGGAGTGAATAAGCAATGAGATGAGTGAATGAAAAGATGAAAGGATGGAAGGATGGAGAGATGGGTAGATGGGCTGGTAGGTGGGTGGGTGGGTGGGTAGATGGACTGATGATGGATGGATGGATGGATGGATAGATGGTTAGGTGGGTTGGTGGGTGGGTGGGTGGATGAGTAGATGGACTGATGGGTGGATGGATGGATGGAAGGATGGATGGATGGAAGGATGGATGGATGGAAGGATGGATGGATGGATGGATGGATGGATGGATGGATGGTTAGGTGGGTTGGTGGGTGGGTAGATGGACTGATGGATGGAAGGATGGACAGGTGGTGGGTGGATGGATGGATGGATGGATGGTTAGGTGGGTTGGTGGGTGGGTAGATGGACTGATGGGTGGATGGATGGACAGGTGGTGGGTGGATGGATGGATGGATAAATGAGTGAGTAGACTGATTAATTAATGGATAGATAAATAGATAGCTTGGTGGTAGATAAAGGGTGAGGGTCCCCAACTCAAAGATAGAAAGAATAATTTTGCATAAGGCTTTTCCAATTCCGGGGATGGCTGTCAAGTCTGAGTCTGACCATGACAGTGTGGGATGTCGACAGAGGTGTGGGCTTGGGAAGCTTCTCCTGGTCTGCCTGTCCCTTCACCCAGCCCTCCACTGGTCCTCTGTGCTGCAGGCTGCCTGAGGCCTGGCCCGTGCCATGGTTTCTAGGTGGCTGACCTGTAGCTCTCTGTCGCTGTGACGCTTTCTCTGCCGGCTCTGAGCTCTTGGAGAGTGGGGTCTCCAGCCTTGAGCATGGTGTGCTCCTCCAGCCTCACGCACAGTCACTGGTGAAGAAGATGTCCCTGCAAAGCCACCAGCAGGGTCCGATGATCCAGTACCAGTCCTGACCTTCCTGCTCCCCTGCGGTCTACGCCTCTGGCTCCTCTGGTCTCCTGAAGCCTCATCTCCAACATGCTCTGCGCCTACCATACGGAGCCTCAGCTCACGTGACCCAGTGCTTCAATAAACACCGTGTGTGTTCGCGGCGACCAGGCCTGAAGTCGTCTTGTCTGTGTTGGCGTTTCGAGAAGCAGCCCGTGATTCCTCTACACCCTTTTCATGCGGCACATGAACAACAGCCATGTCGGATTCACTTGGAGCCCAGAGGAGACCGAGGCAGTGAAACAGGTCACCATGTCACTAAATGGAGACCTGTCACCTCTGTGCAGGACACCTGGGGACTTTCTTGGTTGGTGAAGACGAGGGAAGCCACGGTGACGTCATGGTTGAGAATGCCGGGATCAGATGACCTGGGCTCACGTGCAGTGCTGTCACTTGCAGGTTCCAGATTCCTTCGCCTCGGTTTCCCCGTCGGCACAACAGGAGTCACAACAGTCTCCAAGGAGTATTTTTGTTTTCTGGATTAAATAATCCATGCTTGCCTCATGCCAAGTGCCCAGTAAATACCAAAATCGCTGCTGCTGCTGCTGATAATAATTATGGCTGAGTTTTGGGGACACGTGGCCTTCAAGCCCAAGAACAGAATAGGGTGCACTCCGTCTTCAGTGCAGTTCAGAACAGACAACGGCCCTGACTGGGATCAGCAGCCCCGTTTGTCTGTGGTCCCGGAAGCCTCTGGAAACAGCCAGTTATGGTGCGGATGTGGTTTGGAGGAGCCCTGCCTCACCCACGGCTCCCTCGGTGTTGCTTACTGATCTCAACGACCACCACAGCAAGGCTGGCGAGACGGACGGTGAGCAATACAGGGTTCCCCACGGCGAGGAAGACACCGCAGGGGACTAACCACGTGGCCCTGAAGGTCAAGTGTGTCTGGGAAGGATCTAGAAGACCATGCTCTGCAGTCGGGTGGGGTCAAGCTTGGGGGGTGTGTGTGACATGACCTTGAAGGATAGACTACCTGGGACAGAGAGAGGGGAGTGCAGAGCGAGCAGAGGACACAGCTCGCTCGCTGTGAGACTGGCGCTGGCGTTGGCTTTGTGCTAGAATCAAGCAGGCAGGGCCCTCGCGGTCACATGCAAGGACGACGTGCCTATGGGATGCATTCCTTCTTGCAGACCACACACTAATCAAGAGAAAGCCATTTCCGTAACATGCCTGACCAAGTACCAGCATGCTTGCTATATAAAGGGCTTGGACAGACCAAGAAGAAGAAACCAAAACAAACAACAACAACAACAAAACGCTAATGTAACAATAGTTGAAACAGGAGAGTGAAATCTGCCACCTCGGACTGCTTCGTGGGCAGGTGACCTGGACGGTGGGTCGGTCACTCAGGCCCTGTGTTTAGAAGGTTCCGGGCTTGGCTTAGCGCTTCCACGTGCCTGTCCTGAGACGCTGAGTGCTTTCGGAGCAGGGGGCCTCTGCTCTTTCTTTTGGTACTGAACACTGAACGTTATGTAACGGGTTCCGTCTGCAGTCACGAAACTCAAGAGGCGAGAGGTGTGCATGGAGAAAACTCGGCTCCGTTGCTTTATGAAGGCTAAGAACTGAAGTTCATCATTCTGGTTGAAGGATCACCATGGTGGCAGGCAGCAGGGAGATGGGCGTTGGGTTAGGATGGCTGGTGGCTCTGAGACAGCTCAGCATCCCGGTCCCTCCACCTGCAGCCTGGATAAGGGGGAACACCTGTAGGGGGCAGCCTCCCTGTGCCCTGGCTCCACCTGCAAGACCACCAGGGACCTCCTCTTACTTCTACCACATCCTCCTATTTGGGGGTATTACTTCCTCTCAGAGGAGGCTGTACCCAGCGCCCCTCTTGCACTAGGAGGCAGTCTTGCCCTCTCTCCTGCCACCCTCAGAGCTCGGGATCCCAGCTCTGGGCCAAGACGCTGAAGCCCCGACATCCTCAAGATGCTAAGGCAGGTTTGTCATTTACAATCAAATATTATCCCTGCCGTTGTTTGAGATCTGACTGTGCAAATGTATCGGGTCAGGACTCTTTAAGTGGCAAGCGACAGAAAATAAACTGAAACCAGTTTAAGGAGCAAAAAAGAGAGAAAATTTATTAGCAATAGCAGGGTCTCCAAGGTGACAGTCAGGCACACACACGTGTGCACACACACAATGCATGTGTTCACACCTATGCAAACACACACACTTATGCGTGGATAGCCATTGCAGCACTGTTTATGACACATCATATCATGAACTCACTACATGTACGACAGCAAGGGATAGTTCACATTAATTGCTGAATATCTATATCATCAAATAGTATGTAGTTATTAAAAATTAAGTTCTCAGAGGATAATAATAGCCCATCATAATGATGAAAGCTAATGTTCCAACATTTATTGAGCACCTGCTGTGTGCCAGGCAGGCTTCTAAGTCCCTTGCCCAAAATAACTTCTTCCATTTAGGATTTTTAAGGATATTTAAGGATGTGACAAACTGCTAACATTACATTGATCAGTGGAAAAAACCCAGCAGACTGGTTTTGACATAGGGAGCTCAGGTCTGTAACATGGATTTGCTATATCTATTATGTTTTGTAGGGACGTATAGAAAAATAAGCCAATATATTTATTATGTTGGGGACATTAAATCTAGATGTCAAGATTGCAGGATGTTTTGGTTTTTCTTTCTTCTTCTGTATTTTACAAATTACCTATCATGAATATAGAATCTATTAGTTTTATAATTACTAGAAAATTAAATATTATTAAGATACGAGTAAGAAAAAAAAGTTGTTTGTTTTGAGAGATAACTTCAAAGGAAAAAGAGAAATAAGAAATAAATATGGCTTGGGACCAAAGCATGGAGGGTTCAGAAAGTCAGATGGAGAAGACCGTATGTTGTCTGAAAAGCAGTGGGGAGCCACTGAATGTTGGTGAGAGAGGTAGTGACAAATCCAAAGTGCAAAGTTCTCTGTGACCACACTGAGAATACTTTCAACTTGGAGATGGCCCGACGAGGGGACGAGGGCCCAAGTGCAGACGTATTAGAGCAGAAGGACCCTGCGCCTTAAGTGGTTTTGAGGGGATGATCTGTAGGATCTAGCAGATGAGCAAACTGAGAGAGGCAGGACGGGTGACTCCAGGGCTCTGGAAGATGCAGGTGGAGGAAGCAGCCCCGGGAGTGTGCGCAGCCGGTGGACCCCCCTCGCCTCTCCCGGGGCTCCATCGCAGCCGCTGAAACTTCACGAAAGCGACAGCGCTGCCCGTCCTGGATAGCCATCGCAGCACCGTTTATGACGCGTCATATCATGAACTCACCACCTGTGCGACAGCAAGGGACAGTTCCCATTGATTGCTGAGTATCTATGTCCCCGATCCAGTAAAGCAGCACTTCCCGTGTCGCGAGTAATCGAGAGAGGGTGCCAAGTCCAAGGCGGGATGTGGCGGGTCGCCCACAGACACCACGCGGTCTCCAATAGGGGATTTGGGCATCTGCGGGTTCTGCGTTCACAGGCTCCTGGAGCGCGCCCCCTGCAGGTGCCGAGAGGCAACGGCTCCTGAGTCCCCGCTGAGCTGGGGTCCCGGCACGCCCACTGCGGATAGCCCTAGAAGTCTTCCTCTTGGTTAGCGTTGGGTCTTGAGATCTGTCGTGAGCCTGGTTAATACAGGTAGCTGAGCAGCATTCTCCGCCCTGGGGTACTTAATGCCAGCCATGCTTTCCCCCAAACGAGCACATGCACTTGGACAAGAGGGAGAACGTTGCTTTTGTTTGAGATGAACCCGTCTAAGAACAAAGAAGCGAATGTCACTCGATTATAAAAGCAACCCAAGTGCTTCGCCATGGAAGACGGGATCCAGAGAGCTGAGACTCTTTCTGGGCGTAAGGGGAAGAGCATCCAGCTGTCACCAGTGGGTGGCCGTGGGCTGTGGGCTCCACCATCCTGGGACTCGATTTTGAGCACTATGGAGTGGGACAACAGCAATGCCCCACCCCTGTGGGTCGTGATCTTGGAGTGAAGTGGCCTGGCCGAGGACACACTCACCGCAGCTACGGGTGCCCAGCTCTGGCTGTGTCGGCTGTCACAGCCATCATCGATTTCCCCAGACTCTCCGACTCCTCTCGACAGCTGCAAACTGGTATCTGAAGTCACAGGTACCTTCCTGCACTCTGAACTGTACCACACCTCACAAATGCCACTTATGTGGAAATGTCAACCGCGCTTCACTGAGTTTTCATGAAGGTGCCCGTGGTCCCCGTCCAGATTCCGGCTGGGAGAGCCCAGATCTTGTAGCCGCAGGCGGGGCCTCCAGCTCGCGCCCTGGCTGGTGCACCCGGGGTCTATCATTTACCTTCTTCAAACTTCAGTTACGGCAGAAATGTGAATTCACGGGCCTCCCTCGAACAGCAGCGTCGAGAGGATTAAATAAAGTACGCCTTTCCCGGCACCTGGCAGGATGCCCCGACACAAAGAAAGTGTTCACTAAATGTTTATTGAATTTTAAAATAATTGTGATTGATGGCCACCAGCATTACCATTTTGAATATTATCCCTAAAAGCCCTAAACTCGAGTGCTTCTTGGCACTGCAGATTGCGATAATTTATCCTTTCTATTAAAAGTCCTAGCTGGGAGCAGACCGTGAGCTGCGTAGGCCTTTCTGGACCGGGGTTGGAGGGCCCCCGTGTTCTTTGCCCCTGGCTGTAAATCAATCCTGCTGAGGCCTCTTCCAGGACCCAGGAAGGAGTGTTGCAGTTGAGCCCAGAGTCTTGTGGTGCCTGCTGGCTTTCTGTCCCCGTGACCCTGAGCAAGTAGCACTCTCTTGAGAGGGGATGTCTAAGAAATATCTCGATAACATTGTCCCTTCCAAAGGAATGTTAGGAAAAATCGCAAAGAGAGACTGGTACACAAAATGGTTTTCTAAACTAAAGCACCGTGTGCCAAAGAGAAGCTTGTTTTTATTTCTTTCAGAGACAGAAATATTTTACTTCAGAGTGTCAGTGTAGGATTAGGGGCCGCAAATATATTTATACCTTTCCCATATGATTGTTTTTGTAAATGCACAGTTTTGGTGTTAACATATCCGAGAAGGGATTTATCAGTTAATTCTGACCTGGTGTAATGAAACTCCTTCACATATTCACAAACCTTTAGGGAGCGTCTATGTGTTCCACGCACCCTGCTCCAAACCGATGGCAGAAATAATTAAGACGTGTCCCCCACCCTCAAGAATTACATTGTTCCATTTCATAAGATAAGAAAAAAATTGTAAAAGGCTTTTTTTTTTTGGTTGCTTCCATTTTGTACACTTTCTGTTTTTATCCAGATAAGGTGACCACCTGGGGGGCTCTCTACCTTGGCTGCGAATGACAAAGTCTGTCATATTCCTGCAGTGCAGCATCACGCCACGACCGCGTGGCTCCACTCCACACTTGGACGGGGTGCCGCGTTTGCGAGTAAAGCCTCCCCCAGTAGAGATCCAGAGACGCTCGTAATTCTATTAATACGGTCTCCGCCTCCATGTGGCGGTGCAATGCCAACGACACCCTTGCAGGCTCGAGGAAGGAGGCCATCGTTCCTGCCCAAGACGCAGCCCTCCGGCGGAAAGGGGGCCTCCTTTCTGTGAGGTTAAATTTCCCCAATTGTTGTATCAGGACATTCTTGGTGGTACTCAAAAGGCTAAGTGTTGAAAAGAGGTTGGGGTATTTATTTCTCCTGTTCCTGTGTGAGATCTGCAATGCTTGGGGTCCCCGGGCACGCAGGGCTGGCCCAAGCCCTGACAGAGGCGAGGCCTGCGTGGTGTTTTTGTTGTTGTTGATTAGGGTGGTGTGTGCCTAGCTCCCTCTCCGCTGAAACAAAACATAAAACTTCACTTAAAGCAATGCAGAGCACACACACTTATTTTTGAGCTCCAAACGCGGGTACTTTGTCTCAGTTGTAAAACTCCTGACGGTGGTGTAAAAGCGTGTAACACGGCTGACTGCCTTCCTCCCCAGGACTCAGTGTGAGGAACTTCCTGCCCCCACCCCAAAGAATTACCTCGGCACCACATGTCAAAACACACTTGTAATTGTGTAGCACAATATTTCATAAATCGGAAAATATTTTAAAAACTCGTTGTATTTCCAAAGCCTCTGAAATCATTTTCTGGGTTAGCGTTTTCTTCTGTACTCAGACTGCCATTTTTTTTTTCCCCTTTCTGATTTCCATTTTTCCCAATAATTATTAAGCACTCGTATCTCCCAGGCAAGCATCTCTGATGCAGACGCTGGTGGCGGTGGCAGCGGCTGCAACTCCTGTGAATCACTACATTTTAAAACCGCGTGTTAAAACATGTTACCCAGCTTCCTGAAGTTAGCAGATGGCCCGAAGAAAGCCTCGTTTTAATGTTTCAAGTACACAAGTATAATAATGCACGCGAGCGTGTGCACACGACAGTGGTGTGCTCCGTGAGCAGTTATGTCCAGCTCCACGGGGCACCCGCGAGCATGGGTGCGCCGCATCTCCACGGACAGGCCTGGACATCGCACGTGGACGGTCAGAACAGGCCATCGAAATGGCCAAGTCCAAAAATACTAACAATTCTAAGCCATGGTAGCGACGACATAGCTGAGGAATGGCGGAATAACTGCCTCCTTCCTTCCCAGAATGGAAAAGTTTGTGAAAGCCATTTAATAGAACCGAATATCAAAACATTTTAACTTTTTCAAAGTTTCCAACATTAAACAATTAGGAAGGCACGCAATTAGGCCGGGCATTGTGGAGGATGGTCACTTTTTGCATGTCATGTGGCTTTAAAAACAAGTCAGATAAATGATGATGCCATTAAAACTGAACTAATTAAAGAAAGCTTCTTTTAAGAACTCATTAACTGCAACCTCATTTGCATAATGATGCATATTAATTAAGTTTTAATGAATCTGAATTTGCACCAAGCCTATTCATGTTGGCTTTGAAACAAATTGAACAAATTAGTTAAAAGCTTTTTGGAATCTACTTTTCACACCAAACAGGATATGAATGCAATCATCTCTACAAAAAAGAAATATTTTTCCTTTAATTTAATTCAAAGGTATGCAGGCCCATCTATTAATTATTTTTAAATGCAATCATTTGCACCTTTTCTTTGGAAAAAATCAACAAAATTACTTATTCTTGAGTGAAGAAATATTATAAATGTAGGTTGTGCAGGAAAATCATCACGGCCAATTTCTTGGCAATAAGTTGGAGATATTTGACTTTAGGGTACATTTGGTTTATTTAATAGCAGGCTTAAACATCGAGGCGTTAATTTCTGGGCATTCGGAACGTCTCTGGTGCAGTAGCTAAAATGAGACGTCCAAAGGTGGCGGTTTTTCGGGATCTAGGCAGCAGTGCTGTCTGGTGCCACATCCATTTCTAAATCTGTTTCTGCTCCATCATAAATCTCCTAAGTAGCATGGGAAAAAATTAAACATTTACAGAACATGTGTTCTTTTCCTCCGGATTTGTGCAAATCCTAATTTTTTTTTATACACAAGAAGCAGAATTCAATTTTAACAAGTTTGCGTTCAGCTCATAATAAAAACAAGAATTACAGCAGCAGCACTATTGATTTGCTCCTGTTCCATTGTGTCTTCATCAAGAATGAAGAGATTTATGTAATTACTGCAGCATCTTTTGTTGTTTGAAAGCACTTTTTTGTAAGTCAGCAGATACAAAGAATGGAAGCGCTTTTATTGTTGCGATTACAAGATCATCTCTCCCCCCTTGTTAAACCGCTTCCTCGGATAGGTGCTTTGAAGCGGTGGACAATTAAGACGATGTTGCACCCTGGGAATGCACACAGAAGAAATATGTTTACAGGTATTCTTCCGCAGTATTTTTTAGTCCATTTATCTCTTCCCCCTTTCTCCTTTCTGTTCCTCTCCTCAGCTGGCCGTTTCGGTTTCCAGAGAAGCGGTCCTCGGCACCAGGGCAATGCCAGAGCAAATTCCCGGCAGCAGAGTACTGTGAATCTTCTTAGATATAGCGGGACAAAATAGCAACACTATCCAGGTTCTTCTCTCCTGATTACTTTGCCCCTGTTGGAATTTACTTGTGCATGGGTCAGCGATCGTTCTGGACTCTTTTTGTGAAAAATTAAATTAAAATCAGCTGCCCTCCTTGGTCCTGGTACTCACGGGTGAATCTCGCAGGCTACTGGGACTGCCTGTTCCACACAGGGCTTCACCTAAGAGATTTTTTTTCTTTTTTTTTTTCTCTCTAGAAGGCAAAGTCCGGTGCTCACTGACCAATTTCCGGCTCAGACATTTGTAGAAGACATGGCAAATTCTTTCTCTCTTACAAGAAGAGGGCTTGTCATTTATCAAAACGAGATGCAGAAGCAAGACTTTGAAAATGCAAAGCAATTAAAAAAAAATTCACAAATCGTGTTGGGGATGATTTTAAGATTAACCCCTTTCCCGTTTTTCAATTTTTTTTTTTTTTTTTTTAATTAGAACAATCCTGCACATCTTTCCCAGCTATACAGTCACAGTTATCACATTGGGCTACCCCATGCCCTCTGATGAGGAAAGTCACTTAGGGAAAGCTGGTGTCTGCAGCCCTCGGCTGGAACGTATGCTGTGAACTCCATCATGCTTTGGACGAAGCACGTTCCTATATTTTCTCCTCACATTTGGCTTATACTTTCTGAGCATAATCGGAAAGGGAAGGAAGCTATGAAATATTTTAAATACTCTCTGATGGTCACAGGAGACAGCCTGCTTCCAGATCACCCCCATCCTGAGTGTTTGGATGCCGGTGAGCCAGGGAACCCGGCACCACCATGGGAGCCTATAATTAAAATAATAATAAAGGCAGTTGGAATCTCCCAGGCGGGCTGTGTTTAGGGAGGCACACGACCTGGAGCTGGTGCCTACGCTGCCCCCTAGTAGGAGGATGGGGTCCAGGGCCCGGGGAGGGGGACGCTTGGATTTCCATTCCCAGCCCTTACGATGGCTTCCATTTTTAATTTTTAAAGACCCCAAACAAAAACAAAATAATGCAGGGAAGAGGTTTCCAGCTGCTGTGACTCCTCCCCCCAGCCCCCACCAAAGGATGCCTAATCAAACCATTTCCTGTCAGAAGTCTTTAGAAGGTAGCATAAAAAAAAAAAAAAAAAAAAAGAAAAAAAAGTGCAAATTTTGCGTGGAGAATTGGCTTCTTTGGGGGAGAATTTTGACAGAAAGCGCCTTCCTTGGGGGAGGTCAGGAGTCACTGGTATTAAACTAGACAAGCTGGTAGCGGAGTGTTAATGGCCACAGCCAGCAGATGTTCTGTAATTAGGGGAGATGTGAATGACAAGACTGGAGAGGTACCGCACCCCGGCGGGCGGCACCGAGCAGCTGCTGTTACCGCTTCCCCTGTCACCATGTACACAAGTCAGACCAGCCCCCGTGAGGCTGCCGGCACGGTGACAATTAGAAAAAAAAATCGTATTTGATTAAAATATGTGATATATCATACAATGCAATTCCTTCTCCCTAAGAACGGGGAGAGGGGCCCGGGTCTGACTTGGTCAAAGTGAGCGGGAGGGCCACCGGATTTCAGAAATGGGCAGGCTGCGTTGAAGCGGGCTTTGGAGCCTCCTTTATCATGATGATTATTTTAGCTGATATGGAGAGTGAGCCTTTTTAAGAGGAGGGATGGATTCTTTGCACCCTGTCTGTCGGTCTCTGCATCCAGGCAGGCTACGATGCCGTCTTTGTACGTCCCCCAGAGATCTCTCAATTCCTTCCCTTTCAATTCTCAATTCAATTGAGAGATCTCTCAATTCCTTCCCTCCAGCCCCATGGCTTGACCCCTGTCTTCTAGAATAGTCCTCAGTGCCCTTCTGGCTTTCCTGCATCCAGAAGGACATGGCCCACCCTCCAGACCTCTGCAGCAGCTCAGCCCACCACTTCCTGCTCTCAGAGCCCCTCGGTCCTGTGCCCCAGCAGGGAGCCAACCAGAGGACCTCTGGGTGAATGTGCCTGTCCCAGCAAAGACTCAGGGAAGCACCATCCATCCTGTGCTTACAGAGCAGCTCTCCACCGCCGGAACCCGAGAAGGAAGAGTTTGTGCCTCTTTATGCTAAAACTGAATTTGCAAAATCAAAACATTTCCTTTGGTTGTAGACGGTGTGTTTTGGTAACCCTGAAAAAGGGAGCCAAATCAGTTTTCCAAAGGATTGCTAAGGCCTGCGGGGTTGGGCTGCTGCTACGGCTGTGGCCAAGCTGGGGGCGGCATGAGGAGTGGTCCCAGCAGCAGGGCCGGCCAGCCTGGCCCAGAGGGCACCGGGCTCAGCGTGGGGGCTGGGAGAGGCTGGCAGACCTCTACCTCCCTCAGCCTTGACTTGTTTTTCTATGTAATGGGGATGATACCACTGAACTCTGCAGGTCGCCCAGGGGCTGGGAGGGGACGCGGTGCTTCGTGACAGTGTTGTTCTGGCCTTGTGAGCTTCATTTCCTCAAATGGGATTGTGGGCCTTGCAAACCAGGAAGCATCATGTAGGGGTTATTAAATACCTGGGTGTCCCCTTGATGCTTCATTTGCAGACGGGAAGAAGGGGGGGGAGACCTACCTAACCACCTAGGACTGCTTCTTCTGTCTTTGATCCTTCCCTGAGTACTGTCTTTTGGCGGAGGGTTCATGTTCCCCTTTTACAGGGGAGGAGCATGGGGCTCAGAGAGGTTGAGCAAGTCACCCAGTGCCATCCAGCGTATGAGGCTGGGATGTGAGTCCCAGGCTGCCTGGTGCCAAAACCTGCTCTCTTTGTGACATGATGCTACTGACAGGGCCTTGATCGGGATGCTATCCTGTCCCTATCCTTCAGGTGTGAGGCGGCAATGTCACCGCCTGTCCTCAGAGATGGAACTAAAGGATTCCTGGGAAACATTTCCAAACACACCCGGGGACGAGGAGCCTGCCCTCTGTTCCCGGCGTCTTTGTCTCTTCCTCTGCTCCGCTGGCTTCTCCGGGTGGCCCATCTTCGTCTCTCCACTTCTCCCCCGGCTCCTCTTCTTGTCCCTTGCTCCCTCTTTATCTGTCTCTCCATCTCTCTCCCTTGATTTCTAATTTCCAAGCCTGCGAGCTATTACAGAGAGCATAATGATGGTTACACTTGTCTATAGCAATATTGCTGTCTAGCTTATTGCTTTGTAAAGTACTTCGGGAGCCTTGAAAATGAAAGGTGTTATGTAAAATGAAAATCGATTCTAATTCTAAATAAACATCATTGCTGCGAGTTTTCCTCAGATAGCATTGTTTCATGCTCCGTAACGACCATGGCTCAGAACTTCCTCTGGTGTTTAGAAGATGTATTTGGGCAACCCCGTGTCAGGACAGGGCGAGGTCTGAATCCTATCTCAGTGTGTCCCTGAGAGTCTATTTAATTGGACCTGGTAAAACACGTCCCTGTTCATGATCTGTGAAGGGAAATGCTTTTCGTCCATAGAAGAGATTGATACCACTTTTAGCTTATGTTCAGGTGATTAGTGATTAAGTGCAATTTATTTCCCCGATAGACATCTCTGTCGGCAACCGCCATCCTGAGACGGGAGAGGAAACTTTGCTCGGCAGATAAACCAAACCGTCTCCACTTTAGGAAACCACTGGCTTCTTCTTCCTCCCTTGCTGGTTGTGTAATTTATAAGGACACACGCACTACAAAAAGGGAAGTTTGAATCATTTCTACAGAGAAGCTCATCTTTCCAAATCAGAAATGTCATAAAAGTTAAAATGCCATAAGAGTGTGTTCCCCAAGAAAGAAATAATTTTCTTTTCATTGAGAACACTGGAGGACATAATATACTTCTTGAAATTCAAATTTTCATAGCAAATGCAATTTATCTCTCCCTCGGATCATTCATCTTCCTTTAAGGAAAGGTAACTGGATATTACGTCTATTTTATATTTTTCTGCAAAATTATCTTCCTAGTGCTTGTTTCCTTAAAAACATACCTGTAGTGTGGGAATGTGAGCGATCTCATCCCTGGGACCTGCGTTGGAAACTTCCGGCATTACGAAGTTCCAAGGAGCTGGCTGGGGTTCACTGTGATAACTCAATCTCAAAGTCCATTTATATCCACAAAAAGACTCAGGAGTCCTGTGGGACTCATTGGCCTTGATTCATTTTTCTTTTTTTTTCTTTTCCCTCTTTCAATTTTATGTCTGGTTAAATAACTGGGAGTTGCTGCTGGTAGTTTGGGCCTTGCAAATGCTCTGACTGGGAAAAGCTGGAGCCAGGTGTCAGCGAGGGGATTTGAATGCGTTACTAATTTCTGTGACCCTCTGGCCAAGCCAACTTTCTCACACACAAATCCCGAACATCATTATGGTCCCCTCTTTACAAGACTCTCTGTGTCCCATCATTCACATGTGAAGCCCTTAGCTAGGTGACGGAACTGTGGAGGCTGGCAGGCCCTCCTTGGAGGTATGGAGGGAGCTCGGATACAGATGTGGCTTGGGACCTGAGGTAGAATGCAGGGGAGCAGACCTCTGGGCTCACAGGCTTGGAGAGACAGGATTAGGCCAAAGTCACAGCTTTACAAAGTCACAGTGTAAGAGTTGGTCCAATCCCAGGTATGTCTAAGTCCAGCTGCCACATCAACTCCTTAATGTTCGTGGAGAGACTTTTTAAGAAACCACAGTGGCTCCCCCTACACCTGCCCCATTATAACTGTTCCTTGCTTATTGCAGAAGTTTTGGGGAAAAAATTGCAATAGTATAAAGAAAACAAATTAAAGTTATCTATGCTATCCCACCACCTACAGCCGATCACTGTGAATGCGGTGTGTCTAAGCCGAGGCTCTTCCTGCCAAAGCCGCTGTGGTCACAATCGTGTTGTACGTAATAATATCCAGCATTTAGAATTTACTCTCTGTCAGATACTACCCCATGTGCTTCATGAAAATTATTTCCCACGGTTCCTGCAGTAATTTTGTGAGATGGTCCTACTGTTGTCTCTGTTGCTGCCTGAAGCGATGGCCGCCTGGAGCAACGAAGCTGTGGGAAGAAGTTCAGAGGCGAACTGGAAACAAACAGCTTTTTTATTCTGATAACTTTTCTCTCTGGCTCTAACAACGACTTTAACATGCACCACACACACCACCAAAAAAGCGCAGACCCGATCAGCAATCTCGCTCAAGTCCCGCGAGATCTCGGGCCAAGTCCCGTGAGACTACGGAAGGCGGCAACAGCCAAACATCTCCTTGGCCCATAGTCAACCGCAATCTTAGCCATCTCCCCAAACAGGGCTCCTGCATGTCTCCATTGTTCGATGAGGAAACGGAGGGGAAGCAGCTGGCTGAAGCTGGCAAGGGTGAATCCACAGCAGAGCTGGCCTCTCCCCGGAATCCTGCTCCTGCAGACTTGGCTTCTGCAGAGCTGCTTGTTGTATTATTTTTTAAAATATTTTATTTATTTTATTAGTTATACATGACAGTAGGATGCATTCATGCACTGTGATATATCATACATAGATGGGATATAATTTCTCATTTTTCTAAGTGTACATGTTGCAGAATCATATTGGTCATGCAGTCACATATACACATACAGTAATAATGTCTCATTCCACTCTCTTTCCCATCCCTACATCCCCTCCCTCCCCTCCCTTCACTTCCCCCTACCTAATTTAAGGTAATGTTATTTTTTTCCCTAGTGCCCCCTGCCTTATTGTGAATTAGCATCCACATATTAGAGAAAACATTCGGCCTTTGGTTTTGTGGGATTGGCTTATTTCGCTTAGCATGATATTCTCCAACTCCAACCATTTACTGACAAATGCCCTAATTTCACCCTTCTTTAAAGCTGAGTGATATTCCATTAAATAGATAAATCCTAAATGATCTTAGGATCAGTCTCACAGCCAATCTTGCCTGTGTGGCCTCATTTCCAGGCATCCCCCCGTTGCTGGACACTGGGGTTGCTTCCCTCTGTGAGGGTCACCTTTGTGTACGTACATCATCATCCAAACCCAAGAGTAAGTATCTCCTTTGGAAAAATTCCAAGGAATAAAGTGTGCTTCTTCTTCTTCTTCTTCTTCTTCTTTTTTTAATCACTACCCCAAAGCTAAAACATCAGGCAGTTTGGAGACACGCGTGAAAGGCTTTGTGCTTGGCCATCTTCCCAAGACCACACCGCGCAACCTCTCTTTCCCTGTTAAGGGACCGAGACTCACCCTCATAAAGCCAAGATGGACGGAGCGCCCGCTGTCCTTGCCTGTCACTGTCCCTCTCTTTTCCTACCTGCTCAGAGCAGCCAGGAGAGCTGAGAGGTCAGAGTGTCGAGAGCCGGCACTGACCCTGGGGTCCCCAGTCCTGCCCGGGTCGCCATCGCTGCCCCAGTCTGGAGGGGGGTTTGAAAGTGGGGTTTCCAAAGAGTTGCACTGAGTTCTGATCCTGCTGATGCTTTGGGGACGTGCTCTCCAGTCTTTGGTCCAATGTTGTGGCATCTTGACAGGGTCCTGGCCTCACTGGGCCCCTCTCTCCCTTTCTCCGACTCTTTTTACTTTACTAAAGGGACAACAAAGCCATTTTCAAAAGCACCCACACATTCTCAAGGGCTGTGAATGAGGGCAGAGGGAGGATCCTTCCTCTTCTCCAACTGTCCCTGCCTCTGGAGCCTTGCGGCCACTGCCCTTAATAAAGGCCTGGCCCAGGCTTTCCGTCCCCACCTGCCCTTGCCGGCCATCTCTGCCACCTCCTGCTCTCCTACCTTCCTCTGCCTGTCCTCCCCTACCCCAGGTCTCCGCATCAGAACTTCTCTCTTGTTACTGCAAAAAAAATGTCAACTTTATTTTCTTTTTGTAGTATTAAGCAATGCATGTTCATGGGATAACAGAAATGCTTACCATTTAGTGGGTGCTAACCAGGAACCACCAAATCCCAGAAATGAAGAGAGGGTGGAGGCACAGCCCTGTCTCCGAGAAACTCCAACTAACGGGGAAGCCAAAGCCAAAAGACACTCGCAACCCGTGCACCAAATTCCATTCTAGCCCTGCGCAGAATCCTAGGGAGGAAAGAGGAATTGAACTCTGGAGGGGGGGGGGTGGTCAGGAAGCCTTTCTCCTCCCATTCCTTTATTTCTTACTAATTTATTAATTTAGCTACTCATTTATCCAATAATAATTTATTGAACATTCGACAAGCTACTAGCCATTTTCCTACAAATACAGAAACAGAACTGGGTCTTCTGGCTCCAGTTTCCATAGCATTTTTTTTTTTTTTTTTTGGTGGGGTTCTGCTACCATCCTCTGAGACAGAACAAGGAGACTGAAGGGTTTCTGCCCTGCATCCACCCAGGTGGAGTTGGGTGCTGAGCGTGGAGGAAACCCACACCAGGCTCATTAATCAAATACTCTGGTTAATAGAGAGTTCTCCTCTATGCTATGCATGAGTTGCCAGTTTTCAAAGAATCATAATACAACAGAATATGCTGGAACTGTGCAGCTCATAATTGAATCTGCTTCCGATGTGACAGAAGTCACCTGAAGGGCCGTGTTTAAGAGACATCAACTTCGGAGTGTCGCAGCTGCAGAAGGCGAGTCGGGGCGAAATGAGAGGCTCTTGGCTCTCACGGAGCTGCCGTTTTTGAAAAGGGAAAACTCAAACCCTCCGAGAAACAAAAATAGATACACCTTAACCAAATCTGCTATGTAAAGCTGAAAAACAAAAATAGGTGCACACGAATCAAATTCTCTGCATAAAGAGGTAAAAATCATACCTTGGGATTGCAAGAATGCATGTGTTCAGGAGCCAGAGCTCTCATGTGTGTGTCTAGGGGAGGTGTGTGGCAGGGGCTGGGGACGGGGGCAGCTAGTGAAGGTCACATTGACACCCTGAAGTTCATTTATTTATTTTTCTTTTAAAGAGAAAAAAAAAATGTCATTGTCTTTTAGGTTTTATTGCAAGCGGCCTCTGGCTATGAGTTTTTTGTGTCGCTCTTTTCCCAGGGAACTGCAGTTAGACTTAATGGAAGTGCTCACCAAGGGGGTCTGGCTGTCAGAACTCTGGGTGCTTAAGACTGTAAGATGCTGAGTGTCAGAGATGCTCTGCACCAAGCCTGGCACTGGGTTCGAGAGCCAGGAGCAGTCGGAGTCCCAGACCAGGAGGTGGGTTTGGAAACCTCCCCTTCCAATGTCCCTCTGGGGCCTCCAGTGCGTGCTAGTCTAGTGAGGCCTCTGCTAAGTCCGGCAGCGAACAGCCCTATTTAACTTCCCCCAGCTCTGTGTTTCTCCAGAGACCTGTTTTTTCCACCTTACAGAGTATTCTAACAGAGGCATCTTGGATTGGTATTGCAAACAGTCCCTTGTAAAAATCTCTGGCTACTTGTCCTCCAACAGGTGGTCCATACACTATGCACGGCTCTCCCTTCATTTATTCCACAGGCTTCCTCCAAGCACCTGGGCCGCGTCTTGGCAAGGTCGGTCTGGATAATGCGGTGGCCCAGAAGCCTCCAGGCTGGAACGTGTGTGGACTTAGAAGTGTCAGGCAGAGGTGGGTGCAGTGGCATACGCCTGTAATCGCAAGGGCTCCGGAGGCTGAGGTGGGAGGATCGCAAGTCCAAAGCCAGCCTCAGCAACAGTGAGGAGCTAAGCAACTCAGTGAGACCCTGTCTCTAAATAAACTATAAAAATAGGGCTGGGGATGTGGCTTAGTGGTCAAGTGCCCCTGAGTTCAATCCCCAGTACCAAAAAGAAGGAGGAGGAGGAGGAGGAGGAGAGGAGGAGGAGGAGGAGGGGAGGAGGAGGAGTCGTCAGGCAGAGCCCCTTCATAAGTAACAAGTCACGCTGAGTCCCTCTGTACCTGAGACAGCAGCAAACGAAACCCGACCTCTGCTGCGCATGCGCTGGTCGGAAACCAACCTGGCCTTTTCTTCCTCGTGAGGTGAGTCCTCGGTTCATGCAGAGACCTTGAAATTGTTTGAACCTAGAATATGCCCATTAGAAGAGGCTCATCCCTGGGGTTCCGAGGAGTTGGCCAGAGATCCACGTGGGTTTTTAAATTTTGTACAATGGAGAAAGTTCCAGCACTTCTCAGCTTCACGTCCTTGGGTCTCTCGGGACCGGGGAGGGGAGGGACCTGCTCTGTCCCTCAAGCTCATCTCAGGGGAAAGCTGCTTTTCCTTCCAGGGTGAATCATTCCTGAAGAGCATGTGATGCTCACCAGGGCAGGGGTCCCAGAGCTTGAGGAGGAAGTGATGCCACTTGCAAATACACCAGAGGGAAAGCCCCGGGAGGGTGGTCCCACTGCCCTCTTCCTGGGTGCCTCCTGCCCCTGGGATGGCGTCTGGGATAGGGTACCTTCAGTAGGTATTTGCTGAATCCTTGAATGAATGAATGAATGAATGAATGAAGTGCTTCTTCAACGGCTCTGCTTATGGAGATTGCGATGGTCAGGATGGGACAACGGTTTCTGGGTCAGGTCTTGTCACCGTAACCCTGCAACACAAACCACCCTGCACCGTGTGGCCCACGGCCACCAGCGCTGGCTGGTTCCTTACTCTTTGCTCCTTGGTCTATCACTCCACTTCCAGGGAAATGGGGGGCCGCTTGGTCAGGCTCCGGGTGGCTTCGGTGGGCTGGACGTGGCTCTCGGCTTCCCGCATGCTCAGGTCTGGGCCACAGGTAAACTCTCCTGGCAAATGGCAGGCGCCCAGGCACCCAGACAGCCGTGTGAACACAGCAGAGGCTTCTTTCTGTTCACGACCTGCCTTCCACAATCCCATTGTCCAAAGCAAGCCACGTGGCCAGGCCCCTCGCTGGCAGGTGGGAGGGAGGATGGTTGCAGAACAGTAACTCTGTCACAAACCTGCGTTCCTCCAGCATGAGGGGAAATCCTATGGGATGGTGTGGATGTGAGGTGTCCCCCCAGAGCTAACGGGTGAAACAATGCAAGAAGGCTCAGAGGAGAAATGATGGGGCTGTGAGGGTCTTAACCCCATCAGTGAGTTAATCCCCTGATAGGGATTAACTGAGGTAACTGCAGTGGTGGAGGGAGGCTGGGGGAGGTGGGATTGGGGTGTGGCTATGGTATGTATTTTGGAGACTCCCTGCTTCTGACCATGGCCATCGGAGCTGCTTCCCCTCCACCACTCTGCCCCGCCATGGTGTTCCGCCTCACCTCCAGCCCTAAGGAATGGAGGCTGCCTTCCATGGCCTCACACCCTGAAATCCCGGGCCCTCAAGTGGGCCTTTCCTCCTTCCAGTTGTTCTGGTCAGATCCTGTTAGTCACAGCAGCGGAAAAGCCGACTACAGCAGGTGCTAAGTGTCCCAGTGGTCAAGGGGAGGGAGGAGAGATGCCCCGACGTGGGGCTCCCAGTGACCTCGACACAGAGGACCTGTGGCCACTTCTGCCCTCTGCAGCTTCTGGGGAAGCCAGCCATCCGCCACTGGGCTTTGTTGCGGGCCACGTTTCTGAGGACCTGGTGCGCGTGGCATGAGACTGGGAGTTGGTGGCCTGTTTCCCCCTGCCCTCCCACGACCTCTTGGGTGACCCCTGTGGTTGCTTTGATCAGTGACACTGCCCAGAGGCGCTGTCTGGCTGTCCATGAGGATAGCCACCTCGGCCACTTCCATCCCCTGGGGGGGGGGGGGACTCTTTGGCTCAGGACAAGCTGGAACACCACCTCCCTGCCACCCCCGCCGCCCAGGCAAAGATGCCTTGCTGCCCTCTGTGGGGTCACCAAGGCTCAGGGACCCCTCAGAGGTTGGCAGGAGCTACTGGAGACACAGGGGAGGGGACCCGAGAGATTCAGGCTAGAGAAGTACAGCGCGCTTGGCACGGAACGCCCGGGCTAGTAGGAACCTTGGTCAGAAGGATCCAGAACTACCTGGATCCTGGCGGTGAGGGTCAGCGTTGGGGGCTGCCGCGCCGAGGCTGCTCTCACCGAGGGCTGCGGCCACCTTCATGAAGGGCTGGCCTCGTCACCCTTTAAAGATCAGAGGGGAGCCGCCGGGACTTGCGGGCACGGGGGTCAAGACGCTGGTGCCCGGGAGGGGCAGGGGGAGCAGCCCTGGCGGGGGGAGCTGGGCTTGGGCGGGGACCCCGGCCCCCAGGCCCTCAGGACCCGTCCTCTCGGTGTGGGCTGTGCTTTAGCAGGGCTGCTGCCCCCACCCCAGGGCCGGAACGCGTCTGCCTTTGGCATCGCCCCAGCTGCCTGTCCTGGCGCTGCCTGGCTGTTCCCGAGTCGCCCGCGGACCAGGCCACGGGAACGCCCGGCGGAGGCTGACCTCTCTTCACGGCCTCCTCCACTCCAGCTGCGCTGGCCCAGAGCGAGGTCAAGTTGGAACTTTTTGCGGAGCGCGTGCGTGGACTGCGCGACCTTGGACAAGCCACACGACACGCTGGGGCTTCAGGCTCTCTTCTTCGGTGAGTTGGGAGGCCCCGGGGACATGAGGACGGGGCGGTGGAAGAGGCTTCGAGGTGGCCTGCTGGGGGCTCACAGAAGGCCAGCGCTGGCCACGCTCCCGAGACCACTGCTTGGGCTGGTCGTGCTGATCACCGCAGGGCGCTGTCTGTATCTGCCGGGCGAGGTCATTCAAGCCCAGCTGTTCTCAGGACGCGTCCCTGAAGCCCTCTCCCCTGCCTTTCCGCTCACTCTCTCTCCCTCCCCTCTCTGCTTCTGCAGCCTGGTGGCAGGCATTGGGGGCTGTCCAGCCAGTGTCCGCTTGTTCATTCACCTTTATCACTAACTCGCTCCGGGCTGGGGTTGTGGCTCAGCGGTGGAGCGCTCGCCTAGCACGTGTGCGGCCAGGTTCGATCCTCAGCACCACGTACAAATAAACGCATTGTGTACAACTAAAGCAAATAAATAAATAAATATTAAAAAAAAAAAAAAGACTCGCTCCTTCAGATCCTCTCGCTGCTGAGAGTGGCCATGTGAGAGTTGTTGCCCGTACAGGCAGAGTTCCTGGCAGAAGGTCCTTCCTTTGTCCATTCCCCCTTCTTTCTGCCTGGAATACAGATGGGATATCCGGAGATGAGGCCGCTCTGTTGCAACCAAGAGGCAAATGCACACGAACGGAAACTCATGCACCAAGAAAGTCTCGGAGGGAGAGGGAAAGCAGCTGGGTTCTCCGGGGCAGTACCAAATCACGGTCCTTTGCCTGGGTAGCCTGTGGACAGACCCTGGTCAGGTCTTCTGTAACCTGCAACTGATCACATTGCTGGCTGATACGGATGTTTGTACCATTAATCCTAGAGGTCACCAATGACTGTTTTTATCTCATCACCCCAACGAGGGTGTTCAGGGTGAGGGCAGGGAACTCGCTTTCTTTGGCTCTCTTTTTGGCACAGAATAGGTGTTCAGTAAGCACTGCTTACCAAAAGGACTGGATTCCTGGGCCGTGTGGTTCCTGGTGAAGTCCACTGGCGGTGTCTTCCCCCTCGCTCTCCTTCCTTCCCTCCTACCCTCTTCTCTTCTGGATCTGTCTACCTCTCTTCTTAGGAATGAATTCTTTTTCTATTTAGACCGAATGTTATGAAAAGGAGGATATATTACATATATATATATATATATATATATATTTATATATTGAATCTTGGTTCTATCATTCACAGCAAAGAGGGACATTTCATAATGTGTTCGTTGCATAACAAGCTTTGTAAATGGTTTGGATTGCCTCTCCCTAATTCTTCTGCCATCCTGATTTGGCCTTTATTGGAGTAAAGCATTCTCTCTCTATTTGTGGCCTCACTGTGGATCTTTCTACCCAGTAGGAGCCAGAAATAAAAACCAATGCATTTCCAATGTGAGACACAGAAAGGAAACCGAGAGAAGGTTTCAGAGCTTGCTTCCATTGCCTTATAAATATAGCATAGTTGCTTGAATTCCATAAGAATTAAACTCTGATCTTTTAAAATGCATGCAAATTCTTGCAGAATATATATGAAAAAGTCACTATAACTGTAGAGGCACTTCGACTCCCTTGATAAATGGGACTTCCAGACCACACTTTATTGAGTCTCTGATTTTTAATAATTTGAATCCTGCAAGATTTAATTCTGCATAATTCTGGCTGAAATCAGCTTTTGATTGAGTTGTAATGGCTCTGTTATTGTAAATATCTCTGCATGCTAATGTCGTGCTGGAATTCAATAATATTTAGATGAAATTTTTCGCCTAGAGCGTTATGGAAGCAAGATTTAGAAATCAGGAAGTTTATGTCAAAGTGACATCTATTTTGGGTAACCTGCAACATTTTTAAATGCAATAAACGGTCATCCCTAGACATGATTTAAATAATTATGAATCCTAAATGTATATGTGTGGATCAATTATAATATGTAGAATATTATAGTATGAATAAAATATATGGAAATTCTTAAAATATATGTCTTTATTTAACCTTGCAATATTTCCTGAAATAGTCACAGTAATAGAGTGGAGGAGGGGATGGACCAGAGCCTCAACGCCTGAGAGGCCTTGAGGGGCTGTGGGGATGTCTGGGGCTGTCAGTCTCGACCCCTCCATTGTCCTGATTGGTGGATCGACTTTGTTTTTGAGAGATTCACTTGAATTCTGAGACTTAGTTTCACCTGCGTGAACATCAGTCAAAGAAGCAATGGTTAGTTATCCCTTAATCCTGTCTCTCCACCCCAGACCAAGGACAGCTTGAAAAAACTAGCCATTTATTGGTCATTTGGTACCCAGCACAGTGACTGGCATGCATGGGTGCCCACAAAGTATTTGTTGAACTAAACGGAAATCCCATCACAACAATAGTGACGAGGGAGTAATTGTGATTTCCATTTTACAGAAGATGCAGTGGAAGGCAGGGACGTGGCTAAAGGTCACAGCAGATGTTGAACCCAGGCAGCCGGCCCCTGGCTCCTGCGCTCCCCTCCCTCTGATGTACTAAAGATGGACACACATTCTTTGGCACGTCTTCCTCCGTGAGGTGGGCTTGAATTCTGCTCTTTTCTCTAGAGGGCCTTCAGGAGACCGTGGGGTCAGGAGTGTCACTGGAGTTTGGAGCAAAGGATGCCCTAGTTAGGTGCTCACTGACAGATGAGCAAAGCGACTGTGGGTGGAAACTTGGGAAATAGGGCAGCCAAGCTCCCTGTGTATCCCACAGAGGGCAGCTTCAGGCAGGATGGTGATGGCATCAAGGCAGACTATGATAAAATGCCAGAGGAGGGAGATGCACTAAAGCAAAAATCGCTTAGTTTTTTTTCAGCAGCATTTACAGGGAATGTAGAGAGCTTAGGGCAATCCTTCTAGTCAGCAAAATATCTCAAAGTAAGAAATAGGTCCAGGGCAAATACCAAATCTAAGGGTCTCCCAATAAAGCATGGCCTCAGGGTAAAATATTAGGGTGTGACTCTCAGCTCCCCCCCTCCCCGCCGTTGGAAGGGTCAGTAAGACTTAAGCTCCTAGTGTGCCTGGTGGGATTTCTCAGAGCACTGTCTCATTCCTCTTTTAACTAGGATGAAAAGGCTCCTACAAATATCAATGGCATCATCTCAGAACACCCTGGCTCTCAGCCCCCCAAAGTAGAATCTCTCTCGTAGGGAAATGTGAGCGCGGTTTTGATTTAACTGCGCACACCTCAGTGAGGTTCATAGAAAATCCACGGCACTTTTAGGGGAGTGGTATTGGTGGAAGAGTTGTCAGCTGAGACACCCAGGGACAAAGACGCCTTAAAGCAAAGTCTCTGGACATCTCCTCTTCCGTGCACCTCCTCTGGGCGGAAGTGAGCAGAGAGGGCAGTGGGAAGTGAAGGCCACTTCTCATGGAAAAGGAGAAGGTGTTGTAGGGCCGGGATCCCAGAGCTGGGAGAAGCGCTTCCCAGAGCATCGCTGGGCTTCCTCAAGGAAGGAACCGGTGAGGTGTGCAAGGCTGGCTGTGAAATTGCTTCAGCCCAGCAGCTGCCAGGGTTGCAGCTTGCGCCCCGCAGTAGGCTGCACGTGTGCAGGACAGGTGGCTTTTTCTGTTAGTTTCCGATGGGACTGAAAAGTGCCACCTCTGGGGAACCACATCAGAGGAGCCTCGTCTGCACTTGAACTGGACTCACATGATGGCATTTTGGACTTGGAGGCATTGCCAAGGCCAGGTGAGACTTCAGGGGTCTCGGGAAGGGGAGAACGTGTTTCTGTCGTGTGAAGGGTGTATGTAATCAGAAGCCCCCGCGTAGACCGCTGTGGACAGAAGATGGCTATAAATTACGTGGCCGTTCTCCCGCCAGGAGGAAGGAGCCACTCCTCCCTTTCCTGGAATCTGGGGTGGACTGGGGATGTTTTCTCCGCCTCAGTGTGGCAGACACGATGTCTGCCAGTTCTGGGCCTTCCCGTCAACAGAACTGGGAGCTTCCATCTGGGATTCTTGGAGCCCCGAACTTCACGTAGGAAGTCTAACAACCCTGCTGAAAAGACCCCATGGAGAGGAGGAGCCCGTGGAGGCCCAGCCACACCCATCAAAGAGTCAGGCAGGCGAGTCCAGCTGTGCTCGACTCCCAGACCACACCTGCCTCCAGCCAACACCACCACGGGACCCCAGCTAATATCCTGGGAGCAAAAGAGCCCAGCAGAGACGATCCCGTGGCTGGTTTTTGAGGTGCTGAGTTTTGTTGAGGGCAATGGAGGACCTGAGCCTGGTGCCTGTCCTGGGTGGTCTAAGCACTACGATCCTGCAGACGCTGATGATGCCAACACTACGGATGACGGCGTTGCTAACTCCAGGCCACCCCCACCCCCCCATGTACAGTGTCTATGCCGGATGCAGCTATGACTTACTTTCTTTCCTTTTTTTTTTTTTTTAATATTTATTTATTTACTTTAGTTGTACACAATGCAATGCCTTTATGTTTACGTGGTGCTGAGGTTCGAACCCGGGCTGCGCACCTGCGAGGCGAGCGCTCTGCCGCTGAGCCCCAGCCCCAGCCCCTACGACTTACTTTCTAGTCACTCAAGTGAAGACGACGACAGCACACAGTCCCGACTATGGGTCAGTGCAAGAGGCTCCAGGGAAATGTGACTCTCACCTCCCCAGAAGAGCGAGGCCCCTGTTCCCACTCCAGGACAGTCGGCCCTCCCTGGACTGAACTTTGCCCTGTGGTTCTGCACCTGCCACTCAGCTGTCCCCTTCTCCGCCTCGTCCATCGGACAGCGAACCCCTGAGGGCTGCTGCGTCTCTGCCTCCTGCCCCCCACCCCACGCCCCCGTCCAGAGCTAACTCTGAGCAGGGCCCCGGGGAGAGGCGAGCGGCACATTGGTGAATGAACGGTGGGGGCTCGGGGGCCCCTGCCGGTCTGCATTTCAGGTCTCCCTGCGTTTTCAGCGGCACAGCAGGGCAGAACAGCACGCAGAGAAGTCATCTTCATGAGTCTCAGGTTGGTCATTGTCGTGGAGAGCAACCTGGCCTTCTATGGGGTTGGCAATGGAGACACGAGATGGATCATGGCTTGTTTCTTCTTCTTCTTTTTTTTTTTTTTTTTTTTTCCAGTTTGGAAAAGTTCATTTTAGAGTACATAATGGCAGGTGACATTCTCCAAATGTGATTTAAAAATTTTTAAATTTGTTTTGATTAGTTATACATGACAGTAGAATGCATGTATGCACTTTAATAGATCATACATAGATGGGATATAATTTCTCATTTTTCTGAGTGTACATGTTTTAGAATCATATTGGTCAGCAGTCACATATATTATACATACAGTAATAATGTCGGTTTCATTCTACTATATTTCCTATCCCCACGTCCCCTCCCCTCCCTTCGCTTCCATCTACCTAAAGTAACTCTATTCTTCTCTGGCCCACCCCCCACACTAACCTCTAGCTCTCACCCTGCACAAAAACAAACTGAAAGTGGATCGAAGACTTAGAATAGAGACCCTGCACCTAATAGAAGAAAAATAGGCCCAAATCTGCACCATGTCGGCCTAGGATCTGACTTCTTAACAAGACCCCTAAAGTGCAAGAAGTAAAATCAAGAATCAATAAATGGGATGGATTCAAATTAAAAAGCGTCTTTTCAGCAAAGGAAACAATCAGTAATGTGAGGAGAGAGCCTACAGATTGGGAGAATATTTTTACCACGTGCACCTCCGATAAAGCATCAATCTCTGGGATACATAAAGAACTCAAAAAACTTAATACCAAAAAAACAAACAACCCAATTAATAAATGGTCCAAGGAACTGAACAGACACTTCACAGAAGAAGAAACACAATCAATAATGGCTTTTTAAAAATCCAAAAGCAAATTGCTTTGGCCTGAGTCTGTGTGTGTTGGGGGCTGGGCTGTGGGTGAGGACACGGGGGTCTCCGTGGGCAGAGATCCTTGGTGACCCTTCGCTGTTTGGGTTTGGTGGCTTCTCTCAGCCACAGCTGTCTTGTTTGTAAATCTAGATGACACCGCGGGAACCAGCTAGGACTGAGGGGACAAGGAAGCATTTGTGAATCTGTTTTCCATTCAAACTTGAGATGCGCGTTTCCCGGGAGCCTCGATCTTGCCAGTATCTTCATCTCAGGAACATTTACGACTGTGGACATCACGCAGTTTGGCTCTGTTATTTTTCTCCTTCCCTTGGCCTCGTCACCAGTGCAGCGACCGTCGCGGGCTGTGCTGGGAAGGCTCCGAGCCAGGGAAGAACCTAAGATGGGCCAGCCAGGGGTCCTCTGGAGACAAGGAACACGGGAGGCTGGATTTGCTGGATCAGGAGAGGGTTACGCCCACCCCGACCTTCCGTGGACGGAGAGGCGGAGGCCTGGGGAGCAGAGGCCGTGCCCAGGGCCACCTCTAGGACCCGGAGCAAGGCCACACCAGGATCCCAGCTCTCAGTCTTCCCACACACTCGTGAAGTTCCACGTGGTGAGGACATTAGGCCTGAGGGCTGCACTGTCCCCGTCACAGTCATCTCAGGCCACTGCTGTGGGCCTAGGGCTGTGCATGGATGCAGCAGAGAAGCCTCTCCCAGCGCCTCCCCGCTGCCTGGCCTGTGCTAGATTCACTGCACCCCGCGCCCAGCTCCAGGGCCCCTGGTCATTGCAGCTGTTGCTCGTTGGTGCCGGGACCCTGCTTGCCTTTTGGGAACTCTGACCTTGTCTCTCGCTGGAGAACTTGCCAGAGTCCCTTTGCTCTCTGTGCCTCGGTTTCCTTATCTGACATTAAAGGGGCTGGACTCTGGCCCACAGCCTATCTTTTCTGAACCTATAGAGGACACAGCTCTGACTTCCGTCCTGGTCACTTTCATGCGTGATGCGACATGCACCTGGGACTTGCCTTCATGGGACCTAGTCTCACCACCTGTGAGTGGGGACGACAATAGCACCTCCTACTGGTTGGACAGATTTCATGAGACTGTGTGCACACACAAAAGCTCTTCACAAAGCATCAAGGCTCTGGACGTATTTACAACGTATCTACTATGCATGCATATTAACCTGTTTACGAGTTACCCTTTTGAGATCTGGAATTTTCCACAATAGTGTGCTAATGTTGACAGCTGAGAAGGCACTAGAGTTTTGTTCAGTGCGCACATGGTCCTGTGTCACCTAGGCCCCGATTGCAGGGAACAGAACATGGAGAACATTTTCACATTGACCAGACATGCTCTTGGCTTTCTCCAGCAGCAAAAGAACACAATTTGTTCTCTGGGCATTTTGTTTTGTACTTTTCTTTTTAATTTATGTTTTGTTATTAAACAATTACATTTGGAGATTGTTTAGTGGAGTGTGTTTGCATTTCTAAGTGAACACTCTAATAATGATGTTTTTATCTTACTTGGTTTTTAAAGGTTATTGTAATTCTTATAAAGTTTCATAAAATGTGGCAGCCAGAAAAGCATTTATGGAAAAAAAAAACAACAACTGCATTTACTTAGATGCTGATGCTTTCTTGCAACACTCTTACAAATGATATTTGACAAAACTGTAGCACAGTTTGCATCTTTGTGGCTGTAGGGAACTTAGGTTTCTACCCAACTGGCAAATCAGGTTAGAAAGGAGGAGTGACCTTGGCTATGTGGTGGATTCTGAGGCTGCATGGTCTCAGTAGGGAAGGGATCTGAGATGGATTGGCAATGTCTGCCATGGTACTCCCAAGAGTTGGTGTGTGTGTGTGTGTGTGTGTGTGTAGGGGAGGGTTACCATCAAGTCAGCCACTTACTTATCATCCCTAATCTGGCACAATATCCACCCACTTCCTTGAGGCAAGAGCAGAAGCACATTCATTTAAAGAGAACGTGACCTGCCCAGGATCACTCTGGTGGTATGTGAAAGAGTCAGAACTCAGACCCAGGAGATGGCAAGGTCAAGTGCTTGCTGAACTTGCTGTCGCACCTTGTGTATGACGGAGGAGGTCTTTGCATGATGCCCTTTCCAATGTTCCCCGTGCTCAGCTGCCTATAAGAATCTGATCCATCTTCTCGGCGCCTCACTCCCTCCTGATGGACTTGGCAAAACCCTCCCTTGTCAGTAGCTCGGAGCCAGAAAATCAGCTACTGGGGTGACATCCAGGGTGCCCCAGGACGGGAAGATGCCCAGGCAAAGCAGCAACTGAAAAATGCCCTCTTTTTCTCTTTATTTTCCAAATTCCCTGTTGGTATGACTTTTACTATCAAACAATTAAGTTAGATTTTTTTAAATGTACCCCAAAGCCCAATAGAAACTGTGTGATTCCATTAATAAATACAATAGCCTGTTTTCAAATGGGGTAGTCCACTGGGATGGTTAGAAATAAAAGGCCTAATTTGGACATGCCACCTTTGAGCTGAGCATTCCCCACCAGCCCAAATTCCCTGGGATCTGCAGCATGCCAGGTTCAGTTTTGTTCATTTTGGGGACACAGTGACAGCAAAGAGATGCTCCTAACCTCAGGGAATGGAATTGGATCAGAGAGAAATAGTAATGTGTGAATCCCAGAAAGTTGGAAAAGTAAGGACAGAGGAGATGTTCATAGACCTACTTTTAATAAAACCCAACCAGACCCCCAAAGACACGCCGCAGAGCACAGGAAGGCACTTAGGGCCCGCGTGTGTCAGCTACAATTTGAGTCTCTGACTTGAGCATGCGTGGGGGTCTGGGCTGCTCCCTTTAATAGGTTATCACTGGATAGAGTTTAAAATACCACTTGAGTCATAACCTCATCCACTTAGAGACCCAGAAAGGGTTCCCAGGGCTGATCAGAGACCTGATTTGCAAATTACTATAAATTAACGTAGTTATAGCTGGGACATGAATATATGCTTGGAAATGCTCATATAGTGCATAATATATGCCGTGTCTTAAGATGATAATAGTGGTAATTTTTAAGATGACTTTTCCTCTAGCTGGCACCTTTCACCCTGTGATCTTGAAGTCCTTTACAAACACTAATTAATTACATTAATTTTATCATAAAGCTTGCTCATTACTGTACTTTTATTATAAGCTCTTGCCAGCTCAGAGTTAATGCAACTCCCTTATTGAAATTCTGTTCTTTGATATTGCTAAGGATCTGCTCAGATATTATATGTGCCTTATAGGTTTTTTTTTAATCGTACAAATAATAGAATGAAGGCTGTTTCCTTTCCGGATGGGAAAGCACAAAGGCATGACTAAGTGGAACCCAGACCAAGCGCCTTGACCCTTCCTGGGGTCACGCTGTACGTACATGGTCCTGGGGGTGCTCTGGGAGGAGGACCTTGCCTCTGGGATGCCTAGCTACTGGGGCAGGGTGGCTGTCTAGTGCTGTGGGTTAAGAAGGGTGCTGAATCACACCCAGGACTGGCATGAGCAGCTAGCCTTGAGAACCGGTGTAGAAACCGGGGGACATGGGCTCACGCAGGCCTCTTGCTGCTGTCCCCAGAAGAGCAGTAAACAACAAACCAAGAGGTGGGGAATCTGGCCGCATTCATCTTTCTTCTTATGAAGAGTGGGGTATTATCCAGTAAACTTGCAAGACTTCTTTCTTTCTTTCTTTTCTTTTTTTTTTTTTTTTTTTTCTTTTTCTTTTTGTGGTACCAGGGATTGAACTCAGGGGCACTCTACCACTGGGCCAAGTCCCCAGCCCTTTTTTGTATTTTATTAGAGACAGGGACTCACTGAGTTGCTAAGTGCCTCGCCATTGCTGAGGCTGGCTTTGAACTCGTGATCCTCCTGCCTCAGCCTCCCAAAGTGCTGGGATTACAGGCGTGCGCCACCGCACCCGGCTTTTCTTTCTTTTTTTAAAAAAATCTATATTTATTTGTTTTAATTGTACACAATGCCTTTATTCTTATGTGGTGCTGAGGATTGAACCCAGGCAGCGCATGTGCTAGGCGAGTGCTCTACTGCTGAGCCACAAGCCCAGCCCGCAAGACTTCTTTCTTTCGCTTTAAAATATGAACGCCTGTCTCGGTGCATCTGCAGGACTTTGAGGAGACGACCCGATGGAATAAGGTATGTGCAGGCTGCCCCTCAACTGCCGTGGCCCAGGAAGCTGTTTGCAGAGTGGAGAGTAGGGGGGCTTTGCAGTCAGGACTAGGGGTTGCAAAGCCAGGTGAACTCTCTTGCTCATGGGAGTTGTGGCTTTGGACAAGTCATCGGATTTCTGGGGCCCTCGGTCTTTTCTTGTGTGTGATCGAGATAATGACATCCTTGTGCGTGATAGAGATCATGCATTTGACTCACAAGTGGGTTCAGAGATTTAAATGAATTAAAAAGGCATGAATTGATTACAACAGGCATCATACAGGGGGTGCTCGAGAATTAGCTCAAACCTAAAAACCAAAGCAAAACAGAAATCTGCAAAGGCCTGTGGAAGAAAAGTGGGTCTCCATTCATCGCAGCTCTGTAGAAGCTACTGCTTTCTTTACTGCTACTTACCAACATCTTCCCTAATGAAGATGTGTACATTTTAGAATGAAATCAGTGCCAAAACACTGCGTTGATGGCTACACAAAACTGTAGGTGTGACAAAGTTGCCTAGGGCTGTCCCCACCCACAAGTATGGTTAAAACTGTTGAGCTCTGAACCAGGCTCATGGACCGCACCAATATCCATTTCTTTCTTTCTTTCTTTCTTTCTTTTTTTTTTTTTTAATACTTTCCTTTTTTAAAAATTATTCTAATTGGTTATACATAACAGTGGGATCCATTTTGACACATCATACATAAATGCAGTATAACTTCTCATTCTTCTGGTTGTACATGATGCAGGATCACACTGGTTGTGTAGTCATATATGCATGTAGAGTAATAATGTCCGATTCGTTCTACTATCCTTCCTACTCCGACACCCTCTCCCCTTCCTTTACTCCCTACTCCCTATTTCTTTTTTTTTTTTTTAATTTTTATTTATTTGCTTTTAGTTGTACACAATGCGTTTTATTTGTACGTGGTGCTGAGGATCGAACCCGGGACGCCCGCGTGCTAGGCGAGCGCTCTACCGCTGAGCCACAATCCCAGCCCATCCCTACTCCCTATTTCTTGTTGTGTTTTTTTTTTTTTTTTTTTTTTTTTTTTTTTTGTACCAAGGATTGAACTCAGGGGCACTCGACCACTGGGGGGTCACATCCCCAGCCCATTTTTGTATTTTATTAGAGACAGGATCTCACGGAGTTGCTAAGTGCCTCGCTATTGCTGAGGCTGGCTTTGAACTCCCGATCCTCCTGCCTCAGCCTCCCAAGTGCTGGGATTACAGGCCTGCGCCACTGTGCCCGGCCTGTTTCTTGGTTTTGATATGCATGATTCTGTGAGATGCTACCATTGCAAGAAGCAGGAGGAAGGATATATGGGACTTCTCTGCAATATTTTTGCAACTTCCTGTAAGAATTTACTTATTGTAAATCAAAAGTTTAAAAAGTGTTAAATCATAGAGTGAATCCAGGAGGAATCAGATAGTATACTCAAATGTTAACTCAGTACATGAATGAATGGACGGTGCCTTCTCTGTGGCCCTACTTCTTCCCTGGAGAGTCAACTGTGCTATGCCACAGGCACAGGCAGGCTTGACAGTGCTCTCCTGTAATCATTTGCTTTTGGCTTGAGAACGAGACTCTTTGTCCAGGAGACTCATGAACATGTGTTTGGGACGCCCACTGCTGCACAGTCAAGAACAGACATTTTGTCCGCAGTGACGCCAGACCATGGCCACCATGGGTGTCACAGCAGCATTCTTGTAGGATTGAAAAAAAAAAAAAAAAAAATCCTGCACTTTTTCTGATTTTAAGTGTAGGGCCAGAAGGGAGCGGAACGCCATCTGCTAGTGCATTGGATCCCGGAGCAGAACGGGAACGGAAAACCAACCCAGCCATCGCTTTGGATATAACAGGCCCTGAATGTAATAAAAAGTGTGTTCATATGTTTCATTAGATAAATAAAGCTGACTTGGATAGGTTGCCTCAAACCCAAAGTGAACTGAAACCAACTTGGCTGTACTTGGTGCAAAAAAAGTAAATGTAATAGTGGCTGCCAATTTTGAGTGTTTTCTATAATCTGGGAGCCCTGCACTTATTATGTCTTCTAATGTGTCCTCTACCCTATGGGACATATTTTCTAATCTGACCCTGCCTGACCCTATAGAAAACAAAATCTAATCTGACCATGACCCTCTGGGACACATATTCTGTTCTAACTATGACCCTTTGGGATATATATTCCAGTTATTTATTTTACAGAGAAAGAAAATGTGACCAGGAGGTTAAGAAATAGGAATAACAGCATGAGTACACATCAAGTAAGGCCTGATGCTATAACAAATAAGCCTTAGACTATCCATGGTTTAAACACACACACACAAGTTTATTTCTTGCTCAGGTAAGAATTCAAGTGAATGCCCACCTTTTCCATAAAGAACTTCCAAGGTAGCCAAAGAAGTGGAGAGGGAATGTGCAGTAGGCACCCCTTCTTCTCAACCACGTTGGCCTGGACAGCACCCCCTTCATTTCTGCTGTGTGGGCACAGCTGGCCACATGACCCTCCTGGAAGAAGAAGGAGGGGCTGGGGAGCAGCTTCTGAGGGCATCTGCACCCCGAGGAAGGAGAACACAGATCATTGGCTGGCGACCTCTCTGCCACCAGGTGTGGCATGGGAATTAGGATTGAGCTCATCCATGTATCTCCATCATAACCTCTGGGTGAGAGTGCTGGCTTTGAACTTCACCTGTCTGGATTTTATCCTGGTGTATCAACTTCACAGATTTGTGACCTTGGGAGAAAATTCCTCGACGGCTTTGGCAAGATTTCATTTCCTCTTCCAGCAAAGATGAGAAGCATAAAAATAGCCACCTTGTGGAGCAGTTGCAGGGATTAAAGGAGGGAGTACATGCAAAGCATCAGGAGTGAGGTTCAGCAGGTGCACAATGCCCAAATATTAATTTCTGCCATGACATTGTTACTGTTATCACCAAGCTGGTGGCCTTGACTGACTCCTATTGTCTCTCTAATCCACCCCAACTTAGTCTGTCTCCTCTTGTCCTCTGCCACTCCCGTCTTAACCTTTTCAACCTCTACA